>JASTWF010000124.1:975806-1044352 GCA_030390025.1 Squalus acanthias | reverse complement strand
GATAGTCAATCAATTCCAACTGGTGATAGTCAATCAATTCCAACTGGAGATAGTCAATCAATTCCAACTGGTGATAGTCAATCAATTCCAACTGGTGATAGTCAATCAATTCCAACTGGTGATAGTCAATCAATTCCAACTGGAGATAGTCAATCAATTCAACTGGAGATAGTCAATCAATTCAACTGGATAATCAATCAATTCCAACTGGAGATAGTCAATCAATTCCAACTGGAGATAATCAATCAATTCCAACTGGAGATAGTCAATCAATTCCAACTGGGATAGTCAATCAATTTCAAGGTGATAGTCAATCAATTCCAACTGGAGATAGTCAATCAATTCCAACTGGTGATAGTCAATCAATTCCAACTGGAGATAAGTCAATCAATTCCAACTGGAGATAGTCAATCAATTCCAACTGGTGATAGTCAATCAATTCCAACTGGAGATAGTCAATCAATTCCAACTGGAGATAGTCAATCAATTCCAACTGGTGATAGTCAATCAATTCCAACTGGTGATAGTCAATCAATTCCAACTGGTGATAGTCAATCAATTCCAACTGGAGATAGTCAATCAATTCCAACTGGTGATAGTCAATCAATTCCAACTGGAGATAATCAATCAATTCCAACTGAGATAGTCAATCAATTCCAACTGGTGATAATCAATCAATTCCAACTGGGATAGTCAATCAATTCCAACTGGAGATAGTCAATCAATCAACTGGTGATAGTCAATCAATTCCAACTGGTGATAGTCAATCAATTCCAACTGGAGATAGTCAATCAATTCCAACTGGTGATAGTCAATCAATTCCAACTGGTGATAGTCAATCAATTCCAACTGGAGATAGTCAATCAATTCCAACTGGTGATAGTCAATCAATTCCAACTGGAGATAGTCAATCAATTCCAACTGGTGATAGTCAATCAATTCCAACTGGTGATAGTCAATCAATTCCAACTGGTGATAGTCAATCAATTCCAACTGGTGATAGTCAATCAATTCCAACTGGTGATAGTCAATCAATTCCAACTGGTGATAGTCAATCAATTCCAACTGGTGATAGTCAATCAATTCCAACTGGTGATAGTCAATCAATTCCAACTGGAGATAGTCAATCAATTCCAACTGGTGATAGTCAATCAATTCCAACTGGTGATAGTCAATCAATTCCAACTGGAGATAGTCAATCAATTCCAACTGGTGATAGTCAATCAATTCCAACTGGTGATAGTCAATCAATTCCAACTGGTGATAGTCAATCAATTCCAACTGGTGATAGTCAATCAATTCCAACTGGAGATAGTCAATCAATTCCAACTGGTGATAGTCAATCAATTCCAACTGGTGATAGTCAATCAATTCCAACTGGAGATAGTCAATCAATTCCAACTGGTGATAGTCAATCAATTCCAACTGGAGATAGTCAATCAATTCCAACTGGTGATAGTCAATCAATTCCAACTGGAGATAGTCAATCAATTCCAACTGGTGATAGTCAATCAATTCCAACTGGTGATAGTCAATCAATTCCAACTGGAGATAGTCAATCAATTCCAACTGGAGATAGTCAATCAATTCCAACTGGTGATAGTCAATCAATTCCAACTGGTGATAGTCAATCAATTCCAACTGGAGATAGTCAATCAATTCCAACTGGTGATAGTCAATCAATTCCAACTGGAGATAGTCAATCAATTCCAACTGGAGATAGTCAATCAATTCCAACTGGTGATAGTCAATCAATTCCAACTGGTGATAGTCAATCAATTCCAACTGGTGATAGTCAATCAATTCCAACTGGTGATAGTCAATCAATTCCAACTGGTGATAATCAATCAATTCCAACTGGTGATAGTCAATCAATTCCAACTGGTGATAGTCAATCAATTCCAACTGGTGATAATCAATCAATTCCAACTGGAGATAGTCAATCAATTCCAACTGGTGATAGTCAATCAATTCCAACTGGAGATAATCAATCAATTCCAACTGGTGATAGTCAATCAATTCCAACTGGTGATAGTCAATCAATTCCAACTGGAGATAGTCAATCAATTCCAACTGGAGATAGTCAATCAATTCCAACTGGAGATAGTCAATCAATTCCAACTGGAGATAGTCAATCAATTCCAACTGGTGATAGTCAATCAATTCCAACTGGAGATAGTCAATCAATTCCAACTGGTGATAGTCAATCAATTCCAACTGGAGATAGTCAATCAATTCCAACTGGAGATAGTCAATCAATTCCAACTGGTGATAGTCAATCAATTCCAACTGGAGATAATCAATCAATTCCAACTGGAGATAGTCAATCAATTCCAACTGGTGATAGTCAATCAATTCCAACTGGTGATAGTCAATCAATTCCAACTGGAGATAGTCAATCAATTCCAACTGGTGATAGTCAATCAATTCCAACTGGAGATAGTCAATCAATTCCAACTGGTGATAGTCAATCAATTCCAACTGGTGATAGTCAATCAATTCCAACTGGAGATAGTCAATCAATTCCAACTGGAGATAGTCAATCAATTCCAACTGGTGATAGTCAATCAATTCCAACTGGTGATAGTCAATCAATTCCAACTGGAGATAGTCAATCAATTCCAACTGGTGATAGTCAATCAATTCCAACTGGAGATAGTCAATCAATTCCAACTGGAGATAGTCAATCAATTCCAACTGGTGATAGTCAATCAATTCCAACTGGTGATAGTCAATCAATTCCAACTGGTGATAGTCAATCAATTCCAACTGGAGATAGTCAATCAATTCCAACTGGTGATAGTCAATCAATTCCAACTGGAGATAGTCAATCAATTCCAACTGGTGATAGTCAATCAATTCCAACTGGTGATAGTCAATCAATTCCAACTGGAGATAGTCAATCAATTCCAACTGGTGATAGTCAATCAATTCCAACTGGTGATAGTCAATCAATTCCAACTGGTGATAGTCAATCAATTCCAACTGGTGATAGTCAATCAATTCCAACTGGTGATAGTCAATCAATTCCAACTGGTGATAGTCAATCAATTCCAACTGGTGATAGTCAATCAATTCCAACTGGTGATAGTCAATCAATTCCAACTGGTGATAGTCAATCAATTCCAACTGGTGATAGTCAATCAATTCCAACTGGTGATAGTCAATCAATTCCAACTGGAGATAGTCAATCAATTCCAACTGGTGATAGTCAATCAATTCCAACTGGAGATAGTCAATCAATTCCAACTGGTGATAGTCAATCAATTCCAACTGGTGATAGTCAATCAATTCCAACTGGAGATAGTCAATCAATTCCAACTGGAGATAGTCAATCAATTCCAACTGGTGATAGTCAATCAATTCCAACTGGTGATAGTCAATCAATTCCAACTGGTGATAGTCAATCAATTCCAACTGGTGATAGTCAATCAATTCCAACTGGAGATAGTCAATCAATTCCAACTGGTGATAGTCAATCAATTCCAACTGGTGATAGTCAATCAATTCCAACTGGTGATAGTCAATCAATTCCAACTGGTGATAATCAATCAATTCCAACTGGAGATAGTCAATCAATTCCAACTGGAGATAGTCAATCAATTCCAACTGGAGATAGTCAATCAATTCCAACTGGAGATAGTCAATCAATTCCAACTGGAGATAGTCAATCAATTCCAACTGGTGATAGTCAATCAATTCCAACTGGTGATAGTCAATCAATTCCAACTGGTGATAGTCAATCAATTCCAACTGGAGATAGTCAATCAATTCCAACTGGAGATAGTCAATCAATTCCAACTGGAGATAGTCAATCAATTCCAACTGGAGATAGTCAATCAATTCCAACTGGTGATAGTCAATCAATTCCAACTGGAGATAGTCAATCAATTCCAACTGGAGATAGTCAATCAATTCCAACTGGTGATAGTCAATCAATTCCAACTGGTGATAGTCAATCAATTCCAACTGGTGATAGTCAATCAATTCCAACTGGAGATAGTCAATCAATTCCAACTGGTGATAGTCAATCAATTCCAACTGGTGATAGTCAATCAATTCCAACTGGTGATAGTCAATCAATTCCAACTGGTGATAGTCAATCAATTCCAACTGGAGATAGTCAATCAATTCCAACTGGTGATAGTCAATCAATTCCAACTGGTGATAGTCAATCAATTCCAACTGGTGATAGTCAATCAATTCCAACTGGTGATAGTCAATCAATTCCAACTGGTGATAGTCAATCAATTCCAACTGGTGATAGTCAATCAATTCCAACTGGTGATAGTCAATCAATTCCAACTGGTGATAGTCAATCAATTCCAACTGGAGATAGTCAATCAATTCCAACTGGTGATAGTCAATCAATTCCAACTGGTGATAGTCAATCAATTCCAACTGGTGATAGTCAATCAATTCCAACTGGTGATAGTCAATCAATTCCAACTGGTGATAGTCAATCAATTCCAACTGGAGATAGTCAATCAATTCCAACTGGTGATAGTCAATCAATTCCAACTGGTGATAGTCAATCAATTCCAACTGGTGATAGTCAATCAATTCCAACTGGAGATAGTCAATCAATTCCAACTGGTGATAGTCAATCAATTCCAACTGGTGATAGTCAATCAATTCCAACTGGAGATAGTCAATCAATTCCAACTGGTGATAGTCAATCAATTCCAACTGGTGATAGTCAATCAATTCCAACTGGAGATAGTCAATCAATTCCAACTGGTGATAGTCAATCAATTCCAACTGGTGATAGTCAATCAATTCCAACTGGTGATAGTCAATCAATTCCAACTGGTGATAGTCAATCAATTCCAACTGGGATAGTCAATCAATTCCAACTGGTGATAGTCAATCAATTCCAACTGGTGATAGTCAATCAATTCCAACTGGTGATAGTCAATCAATTCCAACTGGTGATAGTCAATCAATTCCAACTGGAGATAGTCAATCAATTCCAACTGGTGATAGTCAATCAATTCCAACTGGTGATAGTCAATCAATTCCAACTGGTGATAGTCAATCAATTCCAACTGGTGATAGTCAATCAATTCCAACTGGTGATAGTCAATCAATTCCAACTGGTGATAGTCAATCAATTCCAACTGGTGATAGTCAATCAATTCCAACTGGTGATAGTCAATCAATTCCAACTGGTGATAGTCAATCAATTCCAACTGGTGATAGTCAATCAATTCCAACTGGTGATAGTCAATCAATTCCAACTGGTGATAGTCAATCAATTCCAACTGGTGATAGTCAATCAATTCCAACTGGTGATAGTCAATCAATTCCAACTGGAGATAGTCAATCAATTCCAACTGGTGATAGTCAATCAATTCCAACTGGAGATAGTCAATCAATTCCAACTGTGATAGTCAATCAATTCCAACTGGTGATAGTCAATCAATTCCAACTGGAGATAGTCAATCAATTCCAACTGGTGATAGTCAATCAATTCCAACTGGAGATAGTCAATCAATTCCAACTGGTGATAGTCAATCAATTCCAACTGGGATAGTCAATCAATTCCAACTGGTGATAGTCAATCAATTCCAACTGGAGATAGTCAATCAATTCCAACTGGAGATAGTCAATCAATTCCAACTGGTGATAGTCAATCAATTCCAACTGGTGATAGTCAATCAATTCCAACTGGTGATAGTCAATCAATTCCAACTGGTGATAGTCAATCAATTCCAACTGGAGATAGTCAATCAATTCCAACTGGTGATAGTCAATCAATTCCAACTGGAGATAGTCAATCAATTCCAACTGGTGATAGTCAATCAATTCCAACTGGAGATAGTCAATCAATTCCAACTGGTGATAGTCAATCAATTCCAACTGGTGATAGTCAATCAATTCCAACTGGTGATAGTCAATCAATTCCAACTGGAGATAGTCAATCAATTCCAACTGGTGATAGTCAATCAATTCCAACTGGTGATAGTCAATCAATTCCAACTGGTGATAATCAATCAATTCCAACTGGAGATAGTCAATCAATTCCAACTGGAGATAGTCAATCAATTCCAACTGGAGATAGTCAATCAATTCCAACTGGTGATAGTCAATCAATTCCAACTGGTGATAGTCAATCAATTCCAACTGGTGATAGTCAATCAATTCCAACTGGTGATAGTCAATCAATTCCAACTGGAGATAGTCAATCAATTCCAACTGGTGATAGTCAATCAATTCCAACTGGAGATAGTCAATCAATTCCAACTGGTGATAGTCAATCAATTCCAACTGGTGATAGTCAATCAATTCCAACTGGTGATAGTCAATCAATTCCAACTGGTGATAGTCAATCAATTCCAACTGGTGATAGTCAATCAATTCCAACTGGAGATAGTCAATCAATTCCAACTGGTGATAATCAATCAATTCCAACTGGTGATAGTCAATCAATTCCAACTGGTGATAGTCAATCAATTCCAACTGGAGATAGTCAATCAATTCCAACTGGAGATAGTCAATCAATTCCAACTGGAATAATCAATCAATTCCAACTGGTGATAGTCAATCAATTCCAACTGGAGATAGTCAATCAATTCCAACTGGAGATAGTCAATCAATTCCAACTGGTGATAATCAATCAATTCCAACTGGTGATAGTCAATCAATTCCAACTGGAGATAGTCAATCAATTCCAACTGGTGATAGTCAATCAATTCCAACTGGAGATAATCAATCAATTCCAACTGGTGATAGTCAATCAATTCCAACTGGAGATAGTCAATCAATTCCAACTGGAGATAGTCAATCAATTCCAACTGGTGATAGTCAATCAATTCCAACTGGTGATAATCAATCAATTCCAACTGGTGATAGTCAATCAATTCAACTGGTGATAGTCAATCAATTCCAACTGGAGATAGTCAATCAATTCCAACTGGTGATAGTCAATCAATTCCAACTGGTGATAGTCAATCAATTCCAACTGGAGATAGTCAATCAATTCCAACTGTAGATAGTCAATCAATTCCAACTGGAGATAGTCAATCAATTCCAACTGGAGATAGTCAATCAATTCCACTGGAGATAGTCAATCAATTCCAACTGGTGATAGTCAATCAATTCCCAACTGGTGATAATCAATCAATCCAACTGGTGATAGTCAATCAATTCCAACTGGTGATAAGTCAATCAATTCCAACTGGAGGATAGTCAATCAATTCCAACTGGAGATAGTCAATCAATTCCAACTGGTGATAATCAATCAATTCAACTGGTGATAGTCAATCAATTCCAACTGGTGATAAGTCAATCAATTCCAACTGGAGATAGTCAATCAATTCCACTGGTGATAAGTCAATCAATTCCAACTGGGATAGTCAATCAATTCCAACTGGTGATAATCAATCAATTCCAACTGGTGATAGTCAATCAATTCCAACTGGTGATAGTCAATCAATTCCAACTGGTGATAGTCAATCAATTCCAACTGGTGATAGTCAATCAATTCCAACTGGAGATAGTCAATCAATTCAACTGGTGATAGTCAATCAATTCCAACTGGTGATAGTCAATCAATTCCAACTGGAGATAGTCACTCAATTCCAACTGGTGATAATCAATCAATTCCAACTGGTGATAGCAATCAATTCCAACTGGAGATAGTCAATCAATTCCAACTGGTGATAGTCAATCAATTCCAACTGGTGATAGTCAATCAATTCCAACTGGTGATAGTCAATCAATTCCAACTGGTGATAGTCAATCAATTCCAACTGGAGATAGTCAATCAATTCCAACTGGAGATAGTCAATCAATTCCAACTGGAGATAGTCAATCAATTCCAACTGGTGATAGTCAATCAATTCCAACTGGAGATAGTCAATCAATTCCAACTGGTGATAGTCAATCAATTCCAACTGGTGATAGTCAATCAATTCCAACTGGAGATAGTCAATCAATTCCAACTGGTGATAGTCAATCAATTCCAACTGGAGATAGTCAATCAATTCCAACTGGTGATAGTCAATCAATTCCAACTGGTGATAGTCAATCAATTCCAACTGGTGATAGTCAATCAATTCCAACTGGAGATAGTCAATCAATTCCAACTGGTGATAGTCAATCAATTCCAACTGGTGATAGTCAATCAATTCCAACTGGAGATAGTCAATCAATTCCAACTGGTGATAGTCAATCAATTCCAACTGGTGATAGTCAATCAATTCCAACTGGTGATAGTCAATCAATTCCAACTGGTGATAGTCAATCAATTCCAACTGGAGATAGTCAATCAATTCCAACTGGTGATAGTCAATCAATTCCAACTGGTGATAATCAATCAATTCCAACTGGAGATAGTCAATCAATTCCAACTGGTGATAGTCAATCAATTCCAACTGGAGATAGTCAATCAATTCCAACTGGTGATAGTCAATCAATTCCAACTGGAGATAGTCAATCAATTCCAACTGGAGATAGTCAATCAATTCCAACTGGTGATAATCAATCAATTCCAACTGGTGATAGTCAATCAATTCCAACTGGTGATAGTCAATCAATTCCAACTGTGATAGTCAATCAATTCCAACTGGTGATAGTCAATCAATTCCAACTGGTGATAGTCAATCAATTCCAACTGGAGATAGTCAATCAATTCCAACTGGTGATAGTCAATCAATTCCAACTGGTGATAGTCAATCAATTCCAACTGGTGATAGTCAATCAATTCCAACTGGAGATAGTCAATCAATTCCAACTGGTGATAGTCAATCAATTCCAACTGGAGTTAGTCAATCAATTCCAACTGGAGATAGTCAATCAATTCCAACTGGAGATAGTCAATCAATTCCAACTGGAGTAATCAATCAATTCCAACTGGAGATAGTCAATCAATTCCAACTGGTGATAGTCAATCAATTCCAACTGGAGATAGTCAATCAATTCCAACTGGTGATAGTCAATCAATTCCAACTGGTGATAGTCAATCAATTCCAACTGGAGATAGTCAATCAATTCCAACTGGTGATAGTCAATCAATTCCAACTGGAGATAGTCAATCAATTCCAACTGGAGATAGTCAATCAATTCCAACTGGAGATAGTCAATCAATTCCAACTGGAGATAGTCAATCAATTCCAACTGGAGATAGTCAATCAATTCCAACTGGTGATAGTCAATCAATTCCAACTGGTGATAGTCAATCAATTCCAACTGGTGATAGTCAATCAATTCCAACTGGTGATAGTCAATCAATTCCAACTGGTGATAGTCAATCAATTCCAACTGGTGATAGTCAATCAATTCCAACTGGTGATAATCAATCAATTCCAACTGGAGATAGTCAATCAATTCCAACTGGAGATAGTCAATCAATTCCAACTGGTGATAGTCAATCAATTCCAACTGGAGATAATCAATCAATTCCAACTGGTGATAGTCAATCAATTCCAACTGGTGATAGTCAATCAATTCCAACTGGTGATAGTCAATCAATTCCAACTGGTGATAGTCAATCAATTCCAACTGGAGATAGTCAATCAATTCCAACTGGTGATAGTCAATCAATTCCAACTGGAGATAGTCAATCAATTCCAACTGGTGATAATCAATCAATTCCAACTGGAGATAGTCAATCAATTCCAACTGGTGATAGTCAATCAATTCCAACTGGAGATAGTCAATCAATTCCAACTGGTGATAGTCAATCAATTCCAACTGGTGATAGTCAATCAATTCCAACTGGTGATAGTCAATCAATTCCAACTGGTGATAGTCAATCAATTCCAACTGGTGATAGTCAATCAATTCCAACTGGAGATAGTCAATCAATTCCAACTGGAGATAGTCAATCAATTCCAACTGGTGATAGTCAATCAATTCCAACTGGAGATAGTCAATCAATTCCAACTGGTGATAGTCAATCAATTCCAACTGGAGATAGTCAATCAATTCCAACTGGTGATAGTCAATCAATTCCAACTGGAGATAGTCAATCAATTCCAACTGGTGATAGTCAATCAATTCCAACTGGAGATAGTCAATCAATTCCAACTGGAGATAGTCAATCAATTCCAACTGGTGATAGTCAATCAATTCCAACTGGTGATAGTCAATCAATTCCAACTGGTGATAGTCAATCAATTCCAACTGGTGATAGTCAATCAATTCCAACTGGAGATAGTCAATCAATTCCAACTGGTGATAGTCAATCAATTCCAACTGGTGATAGTCAATCAATTCCCACTGGTGATAGTCAATCAATTCCAACTGGAGATAGTCAATCAATTCCAACTGGTGATAGTCAATCATTCCAACTGGAGATAGTCAATCAATTCCAACTGGAGATAGTCAATCAATTCAACTGGTGATAGTCAATCAATTCCACTGGAGATAGTCAATCAATTCCAACTGGTGATAGTCAATCAATTCCAACTGGAGATAGTCAATCAATTCCAACTGGTGATAGTCAATCAATTCCAACTGGTGATAGTCAATCAATTCCAACTGGTGATAGTCAATCAATTCCAACTGGTGATAGTCAATCAATTCCAACTGGTGATAGTCAATCAATTCCAACTGGTGATAGTCAATCAATTCCAACTGGTGATAGTCAATCAATTCCAACTGGTGATAGTCAATCAATTCCAACTGGTGATAGTCAATCAATTCCAACTGGAGATAGTCAATCAATTCCAACTGGTGATAATCAATCAATTCCAACTGGAGATAGTCAATCATTTCCAACTGGTGATAGTCAATCAATTCCAACTGGAGATAGTCAATCAATTCCAACTGGTGATAGTCAATCAATTCCAACTGGAGATAATCAATCAATTCCAACTGGTGATAGTCAATCAATTCCAACTGGAGATAGTCAATCAATTCCAACTGGAGATAGTCAATCAATTCCAACTGGTGATAGTCATCAATTCCAACTGGAGATAGTCAATCAATTCCAACTGGTGATAGTCAATCAATTCCAACTGGTGATAGTCAATCAATTCCAACTGGTGATAGTCAATCAATTCCAACTGGTGATAGTCAATCAATTCCAACTGGAGATAGTCAATCAATTCCAACTGGAGATAGTCAATCAATTCCACTGGAGATAGTCAATCAATTCCAACTGGTGATAGTCAATCATTCCAACTGGAGATAGTCAATCAATTCCAACTGGTGATAGTCAATCAATTCCAATCTGGTGATAGTCAATCAATTCCTACTGGGTGATAGTCAATCTATTCCAACTGGTGATAGTCAATCATTCCAACTGGTGATAATCAAGCAATTCCACTGGTGGAGCAGTCAAAATCATTCCAACTGGTGATAGTCAATCAATTCCAACTGGTGATAGTCAATCAATTCCAACTGGTGATAAGCAATCAATTTCCAACTGGTGATAGTCAATCAAATTCAACTGTGATAGTCAATCAATTCAACTGGGATAGTCAATCAATTCCAACTGTGATAGTCATCAATTCCAACTGGTGATAGTCAATCAATACCAACATGGTGATTGTCAATCATTCAACTGGTGATAATTCTATCAATTCCAACTGGTGATAGTCAATCAATTCCAACTGGTGATAGTCAATCAATTCCAACTGAGATAGTCTATCAATTCCAACTGGTGATAGTCAATCAATTCCAACTGGAGATAGTCATCATTCCAACTGTGATAATCAATCAATTCCAACTGGTGATAGTCAATCAATTCCAACTGGTGATAGTCAATCAATTCCAACTGGAGATAGTCAATCAATTCCAACTGGTGATAGTCAATCAATTCCAACTGGAGATAGTCAATCAATTCCAACTGGTGATAGTCAATCAATTCCAACTGGAGATAGTCAATCAATTCCAACTGGTGATAGTCAATCAATTCCAACTGGTGATAGTCAATCAATTCCAACTGGTGATAGTCAATCAATTCCAACTGGAGATAGTCAATCAATTCCAACTGGAGATAGTCAATCAATTCCAACTGGAGATAGTCAATCAATTCCAACTGGTGATAGTCAATCAATTCCAACTGGTGATAGTCAATCAATTCCAACTGGAGATAGTCAATCAATTCCAACTGGAGATAGTCAATCAATTCCAACTGGTGATAGTCAATCAATTCCAACTGGAGATAGTCAATCAATTCCAACTGGTGATAGTCAATCAATTCCAACTGGAGATAGTCAATCAATTCCAACTGGTGATAGTCAATCAATTCCAACTGGAGATAGTCAATCAATTCCAACTGGTGATAGTCAATCAATTCCAACTGGTGATAGTCAATCATTTCCAACTGGTGATAGTCAATCAATTCCAACTGGAGATAGTTCAATCAATTCCAACTGGTGATAGTCAATCAATTCCAACTGGTGATAGTCAATCAATTCCAACTGGTGATAGTCAATCAATTCCAACTGGTGATAGTCAATCAATTCCAACTGGTGATAGTCAATCAATTCCAACTGGAGATAGTCAATCAATTCCAACTGGTGATAGTCAATCAATTCCAACTGGGGATAGTCAATCAATTCCAACTGGAGATAGTCAATCAATTCCAACTGGAGATATCAATCAATTCCAACTGGTGATAGTCAATCAATTCCAACTGGTGATAGTCAATCAATTCCAACTGGTGATAGTCATCATTCCAACTGGAGATAGTCAATCAATTCCAACTGGTGATAGTCAATCAATTCCAACTGGAGATAGTCAATCAATTCCAACTGGTGATAGTCAATCAATTCCAACTGGAGATATCAATCAATTCCAACTGGAGATAGTCAATCAATTCCAACTGGTGATAGTCAATCAATTCCAACTGGTGATAATCAATCAATTCCAACTGGTGATAGTCAATCAATTCCAACTGGAGATAGTCAATCAATTCCAACTGGAGATAGTCAATCAATTCCAACTGGTGATAATCAATCAATTCCAACTGGTGATAGTCAATCAATTCCAACTGGTGATAGTCAATCAATTCCAACTGGTGATAGTCAATCAATTCAACTGGTGATAGTCAATCAATTCCAACTGGTGATAGTCAATCAATTCCAACTGGTGATAGTCAATCAATTCCAACTGGAGATAGTCAATCAATTCCAACTGGTGATAGTCAATCAATTCCAACTGGTGATAGTCAATCAATTCCAACTGGAGATAGTCAATCAATTCCAACTGGTGATAGTCAATCAATTCCAACTGGTGATAGTCAATCAATTCCAACTGGTGATAAGTCAATCAATTCCAACTGGTGATAGTCAATCAATTCCAACTGGAGATAGTCAATCAATTCCAACTGGAGATAGTCAATCAATTCCAACTGGTGATAGTCAATCAATTCCAACTGGAGATAGTCAATCAATTCCAACTGGAGATAGTCAATCAATTCCAACTGGAGATAGTCAATCAATTCCAACTGGTGATAGTCAATCAATTCCAACTGGAGATAGTCAATCAATTCCAACTGGTGATAGTCAATCAATTCCAACTGGAGATAGTCAATCAATTCCAACTGGTGATAGTCAATCAATTCCAACTGGAGATAGTCAATCAATTCCAACTGGAGATAGTCAATCAATTCCAACTGGTGATAGTCAATCAATTCCAACTGGTGATAGTCAATCAATTCCAACTGGTGATAGTCAATCAATTCCAACTGGAGATAGTCAATCAATTCCAACTGGTGATAGTCAATCAATTCCAACTGGTGATAGTCAATCAATTCCAACTGGTGATAGTCAATCAATTCCACTGGAGATAGTCAATCAATTCCAACTGGAGATAGTCAATTCAATTCCAACTGGTGATAGTCAATCAATTCCAACTGGTGATAGTCAATCAATTCCAACTGGTGATAGTCAATCAATTCCAACTGGAGATAGTCAATCAATTCCAACTGGAGATAGTCAATCAATTCCAACTGGTGATAGTCAATCAATTCCAACTGGAGATAGTCAATCAATTCCAACTGGTGATAGTCAATCAATTCCAACTGGAGATAATCAATCAATTCCACTGGTGATAGTCAATCAATTCCAACTGGTGATAATCAATCATTCCAACTGGTGATAGTCAATCAATTCCAACTGGTGATAGTCAATCAATTCCAACTGGAGATAGTCAATCAATTCCAACTGGAGATAGTCAATCAATTCCAACTGGTGATAGTCAATCAATTCCAACTGGTGATAGTCAATCAATTCCAACTGGTGATAGTCAATCAATTCCAACTGGTGATAGTCAATCAATTCCAACTGGTGATAGTCAATCAATTCCAACTGGTGATAGTCAATCAATTCCAACTGGTGATAGTCAATCAATTCCAACTGGTGATAGTCAATCAATTCCAACTGGAGATAGTCAATCAATTCCAACTGGAGATAGTCAATCAATTCCAACTGGTGATAGTCAATCAATTCCAACTGGAGATAGTCAATCAATTCCAACTGGAGATAGTCAATCAATTCCAACTGGTGATAGTCAATCAATTCCAACTGGAGATAGTCAATCAATTCCAACTGGTGATAGTCAATCAATTCCAACTGGAGATAGTCAATCAATTCCAACTGGTGATAGTCAATCAATTCCAACTGGAGATAGTCAATCAATTCCAACTGGTGATAGTCAATCAATTCCAACTGGAGATAGTCAATCAATTCCAACTGGTGATAGTCAATCAATTCCAACTGGTGATAGTCAATCAATTCCAACTGGTGATAGTCAATCAATTCCAATGGTGATAGTCAATCAATTCCAACTGGTGATAGTCAATCAATTCCAACTGGTGATAGTCAATCAATTCCAACTGGAGATAGTCAATCAATTCCAACTGGTGATAGTCAATCAATTCCAACTGGAGATAGTCAATCAATTCCAACTGGTGATAGTCAATCAATTCCAACTGGTGATAGTCAATCAATTCCAACTGGAGATAGTCAATCAATTCCAACTGGAGATAGTCAATCAATTCCAACTGGTGATAGTCAATCAATTCCAACTGGTGATAGTCAATCAATTCCAACTGGTGATATCAATCAATTCAACTGGTGATAGTCAATCAATTCCAACTGGAGATAGTCAATCAATTCCAACTGGAGATAGTCAATCAATTCCAACTGGTGATAGTCAATCAATTCCAACTGAGATAGTCAATCAATTCCAACTGGTGATAATCAATCAATTCCAACTGGTGATAGTCAATCAATTCCAACTGGAGATAGTCAATCAATTCCAACTGGAGATAGTCAATCAATTCCAACTGGTGATAGTCAATCAATTCCAACTGGTGATAGTCAATCAATTCCAACTGGTGATAGTCAATCAATTCCAACTGGAGATAGTCAATCAATTCCAACTGAGATAGTCAATCAATTCCAACTGGAGATAGTCAATCAATTCCAACTGGTGATAGTCAATCAATTCCAACTGGTGATAGTCAATCAATTCCAACTGGTGATAATCAATCAATTCCAACTGGTGATAGTCAATCAATTCCAACTGGTGATAGTCAATCAATTCCAACTGGAGATAGTCAATCAATTCCAACTGGTGATAGTCAATCAATTCCAACTGGTGATAGTCAATCAATTCCAACTGGTGATAGTCAATCAATTCCAACTGGTGATAGTCAATCAATTCCAACTGGAGATAGTCAATCAATTCCAACTGGTGATAGTCAATCAATTCCAACTGGTGATAGTCAATCAATTCCAACTGGTGATAGTCAATCAATTCCAACTGGTGATAGTCAATCAATTCCAACTGGAGATAGTCAATCAATTCCAACTGGTGATAGTCAATCAATTCCAACTGGTGATAGTCAATCAATTCCAACTGGAGATAGTCAATCAATTCCAACTGGAGATAGTCAATCAATTCCAACTGGTGATAGTCAATCAATTCCAACTGGTGATAGTCAATCAATTCCAACTGGAGATAGTCAATCAATTCCAACTGGAGATAGTCAATCAATTCCAACTGGTGATAGTCAATCAATTCCAACTGGTGATAGTCAATCAATTCCAACTGGAGATAGTCAATCAATTCCAACTGGTGATAGTCAATCAATTCCAACTGGTGATAGTCAATCAATTCCAACTGGAGATAGTCAATCAATTCCAACTGGTGATAGTCAATCAATTCCAACTGGTGATAGTCAATCAATTCCAACTGGTGATAGTCAATCAATTCCAACTGGAGATAGTCAATCAATTCCAACTGGTGATAGTCAATCAATTCCAACTGGTGATAGTCAATCAATTCCAACTGGTGATAGTCAATCAATTCCAACTGGTGATAGTCAATCAATTCCAACTGGTGATAGTCAATCAATTCCAACTGGTGATAGTCAATCAATTCCAACTGGAGAAGTCAATCAATTCCAACTGGAGATAGTCAATCAATTCCAACTGGTGATAGTCAATCAATTCCAACTGGTGATAATCAATCAATTCCAACTGGAGATAGTCAATCAATTCCAACTGGTGATAGTCAATCAATTCCAACTGGTGATAGTCAATCAATTCCAACTGGAGATAGTCAATCAATTCCAACTGGTGATAGTCAATCAATTCCAACTGGAGATAGTCAATCAATTCCAACTGGTGATAGTCAATCAATTCCAACTGGTGATAGTCAATCAATTCCAACTGGTGATAGTCAATCAATTCCAACTGGTGATAGTCAATCAATTCCAACTGGTGATAGTCAATCAATTCCAACTGGAGATAGTCAATCAATTCCAACTGGAGATAGTCAATCAATTCCAACTGTGATAGTCAATCAATTCCAACTGGTGATAGTCAATCAATTCCAACTGGTGATAGTCAATCAATTCCAACTGGTGATAATCAATCAATTCCAACTGGTGATAGTCAATCAATTCCAACTGGAGATAGTCAATCAATTCCAACTGGTGATAATCAATCAATTCCAACTGGTGATAGTCAATCAATTCCAACTGGTGATAGTCAATCAATTCCAACTGGTGATAGTCAATCAATTCCAACTGGAGATAGTCAATCAATTCCCAACTGGTGATAGTCAATCAATTCCAACTGGTGATAGTCAATCAATTCCAACTGGTGATAGTCAATCAATTCCAACTGGTGATAGTCAATCAATTCCAACTGGTGATAGTCAATCAATTCCAACTGGAGATAGTCAATCAATTCCAACTGGTGATAGTCAATCAATTCCAACTGGTGATAGTCAATCAATTCCAACTGGTGATAGTCAATCAATTCCAACTGGTGATAGTCAATCAATTCCAACTGGTGATAGTCAATCAATTCCAACTGGTGATAGTCAATCAATTCCAACTGGTGATAGTCAATCAATTCCAACTGGTGATAGTCAATCAATTCCAACTGGTGATAGTCAATCAATTCCAACTGGAGATAGTCAATCAATTCCAACTGGAGATAGTCAATCAATTCCAACTGGAGATAGTCAATCAATTCCAACTGGTGATAGTCAATCAATTCCAACTGGTGATAGTCAATCAATTCCAACTGGTGATAGTCAATCAATTCCAACTGGAGATAGTCAATCAATTCCAACTGGTGATAGTCAATCAATTCCAACTGTGATAGTCAATCAATTCCAACTGGTGATAGTCAATCAATTCCAACTGGTGATAGTCAATCAATTCCAACTGGTGATAGTCAATCAATTCCAACTGGTGATAGTCAATCAATTCCAACTGGTGATAGTCAATCAATTCCAACTGGTGATAGTCAATCAATTCCAACTGGTGATAGTCAATCAATTCCAACTGGTGATAGTCAATCAATTCCAACTGGTGATAGTCAATCAATTCCAACTGGTGATAGTCAATCAATTCCAACTGGTGATAATCAATCAATTCCAACTGGTGATAGTCAATCAATTCCAACTGGTGATAGTCAATCAATTCCAACTGGTGATAGTCAATCAATTCCAACTGGTGATAGTCAATCAATTCCAACTGGTGATAGTCAATCAATTCCAACTGGTGATAGTCAATCAATTCCAACTGGTGATAGTCAATCAATTCCAACTGGTGATAGTCAATCAATTCCAACTGGTGATAGTCAATCAATTCCAACTGGTGATAGTCAATCAATTCCAACTGGTGATAGTCAATCAATTCCAACTGGTGATAATCAATCAATTCCAACTGGAGATAGTCAATCAATTCCAACTGGAGATAGTCAATCAATTCCAACTGGTGATAATCAACTCAATTCCAACTGAGATAGTCAATCAATTCCAACTGGTGATAGTCAATCAATTCCAACTGGAGATAGTCAATCAATTCCAACTGGAGATAGTCAATCCAATTCCAACTGGTGATAGTCAAATCAATTCCAACTGGTGATAGTCAATCAATTCCAACTGGTGATAGTCAATCAATTCCAACTGGAGATAGTCACTCAATTCCAACTGGTGATAGTCAATCAATTCCAACTGGTGATAGTCAATCAATTCCAACTGGTGATAGTCAATCAATTCCAACTGGAGTAGTCCTCAATTCAACTGGAGATAGTCAATCAATTCCAACTGGTGATAGTCAATCAATTCCAACTGGAGATAGTCAATCAATTCCAACTGGTGATAGTCAATCAATTCCAACTGGAGATAGTCAATCACTTCCAACTGGATGATAGTCAATCAATTCAACTGGTGATAGTCAATCAATTCCAACTGGAGATATTCAATCAATTCCAACTGGAGATAGTCAATCAATTCCAACTGTGATAGTCAATCAATTCCAACTGGAGATAGTCAATCAATTCCAACTGGAGATAGTCAATCAATTCCAACTGGAGATAGTCAATCAATTCCAACTGGTGATAGTCAATCAATTCCAACTGGTGATAGTCAATCAATTCCAACTGGTGATAGTCAATCAATTCCAACTGGTGATAGTCAATCAATTCCAACTGGTGATAGTCAATCAATTCCAACTGGAGATAGTCAATCAATTCCAACTGGTGATAGTCAATCAATTCCAACTGGTGATAGTCAATCAATTCCAACTGGTGATAGTCAATCAATTCCAACTGGAGATAGTCAATCAATTCCAACTGGTGATAGTCAATCAATTCCAACTGGTGATAATCAATCAATTCCAACTGGAGATAGTCAATCAATTCCAACTGGAGATAGTCAATCAATTCCAACTGGTGATAGTCAATCAATTCCAACTGGTGATAATCAATCAATTCCAACTGGTGATAGTCAATCAATTCCAACTGGAGATAGTCAATCAATTCCAACTGGAGATAGTCAATCAATTCCAACTGGTGATAGTCAATCAATTCCAACTGGAGATAGTCAATCAATTCCAACTGGTGATAGTCAATCAATTCCAACTGGTGATAGTCAATCAATTCCAACTGGAGATAGTCAATCAATTCCAACTGGAGATAGTCAATCAATTCCAACTGGTGATAGTCAATCAATTCCAACTGGTGATAGTCAATCAATTCCAACTGGAGATAGTCAATCAATTCCAACTGGAGATAGTCAATCAATTCCAACTGGAGATAGTCAATCAATTCCAACTGGTGATAGTCAATCAATTCCAACTGGTGATAGTCAATCAATTCCAACTGGTGATAATCAATCAATTCCAACTGGTGATAGTCAATCAATTCCAACTGGTGATAATCAATCAATTCCAACTGGTGATAGTCAATCAATTCCAACTGGTGATAGTCAATCAATTCCAACTGGTGATAGTCAATCAATTCCAACTGGAGATAGTCAATCAATTCCAACTGGTGATAGTCAATCAATTCCAACTGGTGATAATCAATCAATTCCAACTGGTGATAGTCAATCAATTCCAACTGGTGATAGTCAATCAATTCCAACTGGAGATAGTCAATCAATTCCAACTGGTGATAATCAATCAATTCCAACTGGTGATAGTCAATCAATTCCAACTGGTGATAGTCAATCAATTCCAACTGGTGATAGTCAATCAATTCCAACTGGAGATAGTCAATCAATTCCAACTGGAGATAGTCAATCAATTCCAACTGGTGATAATCAATCAATTCCAACTGGTGATAGTCAATCAATTCCAACTGGTGATAGTCAATCAATTCCAACTGGAGATAGTCAATCAATTCCAACTGGAGATAGTCAATCAATTCCAACTGGTGATAGTCAATCAATTCCAACTGGAGATAATCAATCAATTCCAACTGGAGATAGTCAATCAATTCCAACTGGTGATAGTCAATCAATTCCAACTGGTGATAATCAATCAATTCCAACTGGTGATAGTCAATCAATTCCAACTGGAGATAGTCAATCAATTCCAACTGGTGATAGTCAATCAATTCCAACTGGAGATAGTCAATCAATTCCAACTGGAGATAGTCAATCAATTCCAACTGGTGATAGTCAATCAATTCCAACTGGAGATAGTCAATCAATTCCAACTGGAGATAGTCAATCAATTCCAACTGGAGATAGTCAATCAATTCCAACTGGTGATAGTCAATCAATTCCAACTGGAGATAGTCAATCAATTCCAACTGGAGATAGTCAATCAATTCCAACTGGTGATAGTCAATCAATTCCAACTGGAGATAGTCAATCAATTCCAACTGGAGATAGTCAATCAATTCCAACTGGAGATAGTCAATCAATTCCAACTGGAGATAGTCAATCAATTCCAACTGGAGATAATCAATCAATTCCAACTGGTGATAGTCAATCAATTCCAACTGGTGATAGTCAATCAATTCCAACTGGTGATAGTCAATCAATTCCAACTGGTGATAGTCAATCAATTCCAACTGGTGATAGTCAATCAATTCCAACTGGAGATAGTCAATCAATTCCAACTGGAGATAGTCAATCAATTCCAACTGGTGATAGTCAATCAATTCCAACTGGTGATAGTCAATCAATTCCAACTGGAGATAGTCAATCAATTCCAACTGGTGATAATCAATCAATTCCAACTGGAGATAGTCAATCAATTCCAACTGGTGATAGTCAATCAATTCCAACTGGAGATAGTCAATCAATTCCAACTGGAGATAGTCAATCAATTCCAACTGGAGATAGTCAATCAATTCCAACTGGTGATAGTCAATCAATTCCAACTGGAGATAGTCAATCAATTCCAACTGGTGATAGTCAATCAATTCCAACTGGAGATAGTCAATCAATTCCAACTGGTGATAGTCAATCAATTCCAACTGGAGATAGTCAATCAATTCCAACTGGTGATAGTCAATCAATTCCAACTGGAGATAGTCAATCAATTCCAACTGGAGATAGTCAATCAATTCCAACTGTGATAGTCAATCAATTCCAACTGGAGATAGTCTATCATTCCAACTGGTGATACGTCATCAATTCCACTCGGTGATAGTCAATCAATTCCAACTGCTGATAGTCAATCAATTCCACTGGTGATAGTCAATCAATCCAACTGTGATAGTCAACTCAATGTATAATCAGCAATCAATTCCACTGGGATGTCAATCAATTCCAATCAGATTCAACATTCCATGGTGATAGTCAATTCCAACTATAGATGTCAATCAATTCCAACTGGAATAGTCAACTCAAATTCCAACTGGTGATAATCAATCAATTCCAACTGGTGATAGTCAAATTCAAATTTCCAATCAATCCAACTGAGAAAGTCAATCAATTCCAACTGGTGATAGTCAATCAATTCCAACTGGTTGAATAATCAATCAATTCCAACTGGTGATAGTCAAATCAATTACCAACTGGGAGATATCAATCAATTCCAACTGGTGATAGTCAATCAATTCCAACTGGTGATAGTCAATCAATTCCAACTGGTGATAGTCAATCATTCCACTGGTGATAGTCAATCAATTCCAACTGGGATAGTCAATCAATTCCAACTGTGATAGTCAATCATTCCAACTGGTGATAGTCAATCAATTCCAACTGGTGATAGTCAATCAATTCCAACTGGAGATAGTCAATCAATTCCAACTGGAGATAGTCAATCAATTCCAACTGGTGATAATCAATCAATTCCAACTGGAGATAATCAATCAATTCCAACTGGTGATAGTCAATCAATTCCAACTGGAGATAATCAATCAATTCCAACTGGTGATAATCAATCAATTCCAACTGGTGATAGTCAATCAATTCCAACTGGTGATAATCAATCAATTCCAACTGGAGATAGTCAATCAATTCCAACTGGTGATAGTCAATCAATTCCAACTGGAGATAGTCAATCAATTCCAACTGGTGATAGTCAATCAATTCCAACTGGTGATAGTCAATCAATTCCAACTGGTGATAGTCAATCAATTCCAACTGGTGATAATCAATCAATTCCAACTGGTGATAGTCAATCAATTCCAACTGGTGATAGTCAATCAATTCCAACTGGAGATAGTCAATCAATTCCAACTGGAGATATCAATCAATTCCAACTGGAGATAGTCAATCAATTCCAACTGTGATAGTCACTCAATTCCAACTGGTGATAGTCAATCAATTCCAAACTGGTGATAGTCAATCAATTCCAACTGGAGATAGTCAATCAATTCCAACTGGTGATAGTCAATCAATTCCACTGGTGATAGTCAATCAATTCCAACTGGAGATAGTCAATCAATTCCAACTGGTGATAATCAATCAATTCCAACTGGAGATAAGTCAATCATTCCAACTGGTGATAACTCAATCAATTCCAACTGGTGATAGTCAATCAATTCCAACTGGTGATAATCAATCAATTCCAACTGGTGATAGTCAATCAATTCAACTGGTGATAGTCAATCAATTCCAACTGGTGTAGTCAATCAATTCCAACTGGTGATAGTCAATCAATTCAACTGGTGATAGTCATCAATTCCAACTGGAGATAGTCAATCAATTCCAACTGGAGATAGTCAATCAATTCCCACTGGAGATAGTCATCAATTCCAACTGGAGATAGTCAATCAATTCCAACTGGAGATAGTCAATCAATTCCAACTGGTGATAGTCAATCAATTCCAACTGGAGATAATCAATCAATTCCAACTGGTGATAGTCAATCATTCCAACTGGTGATAGTCATTCAATTCCAACTGGAGATAGCAATCATTCCAACTGGAGATAGTCATCAATTCAACTGGTGATACTCAATCAATTCCACTGGTGATAGTCATCAATTCCAACTGTGTATAGTCAATCAATTCACTACTGGTGATAGTCAATCAAAGTTCCAACTGGTGATAGCAAATCAATTCCAACTGGGACAGTCAATCAACTTCCAACTGGTGATAGTCAATCAATTCACTGGTGATAGTCAATCAATTCCAACGGTGTATGATAGTCTGGATTTCAATTCCAACTGTGGATAGTCAAGTCAATTCCAACTGGTGATAGTCATCAATTCCAGACTGGTGATTAGTCACATCAATTCCAACTGGTGATATCAATCAATTCAACTGAGATAGTCATCAATTCCAACTGGTGATAGTCAATCATTCGACTGGTGATAGTCAAATCAATTCCAACTGGAGATAGTCAATCAATTCAACGGGTGATAGTCAATCAATTCCAACATGGTGATAGTCAATCAAATTCCAACTGGAGATAGTCAATCAATTCCAACGGGTGATAGTCAATCATGCCAACTGCTGATAGTCAATCAATTCCAACTGGTGATAGTCAATCAATTCCAACTGGTGATAGTCTATCAATTCCAACTGGTGATAGTCAATCAATTCCAACTGGTGATAGTCAATCAATTCCAACTGGTGATAGTCAATCAATTCCAACTGGAGATAGTCAATCAATTCCAACTGGTGATAGTCAATCAATTCCAACTGGAGATAGTCAATCAATTCCAACTGGTGATAGTCAATCAATTCCAACTGGAGATAGTCAATCAATTCCAACTGGAGATAGTCAATCAATTCCAACTGGTGATAGTCAATCAATTCCAACTGGAGATAGTCAATCAATTCCAACTGGTGATAGTCAATCAATTCCAACTGGAGATAGTCAATCAATTCCAACTGGTGATAGTCAATCAATTCCCAACTGGAGATAGTCAATCAATTCCAACTGGTGATAGTCAATCAATTCCAACTGGAGATAGTCAATCAATTCCAACTGGAGATAGTCAATCAATTCCAACTGGAGATAGTCAATCAATTCCAACTGGAGATAGTCAATCAATTCCAACTGGAGATAGTCAATCAATTCCAACTGGAGATAGTCAATCAATTCCAACTGGTGATAGTCAATCAATTCCAACTGGTGATAGTCAATCAATTCCAACTGGTGATAATCAATCAATTCCAACTGGTGATAGTCAATCAATTCCAACTGGAGATAGTCAATCAATTCCAACTGGAGATAGTCAATCAATTCAACTGGTGATAGTCAATCAATTCCAACTGGTGATAGTCAATCAATTCCAACTGGAGATAGTCAATCAATTCCAACTGGTGATAGTCAATCATTCCAACTGAGATAGTCAATCATTCCAACTGGTGATAGTCAATCAATTCCAACTGGTGATAGTCAATCAATTCCAACTGGTGATAGTCAATCAATTCCAACTGGTGATAGTCAATCAATTCCAACTGGTGATAGTCATCAATTCCAACTGGTGATAGTCAATCAATTCCAACTGGAGATAGTCAATCAATTCCAACTGGTGATAGTCAATCAATTCCCAACTGGTGATAATCAATCAATTCAACTGGTGATAATCAATCAATTCCAAACTGGAGATAGTCAAATCAATTCCAACTGGTGATAGTCAATCAATTCCAACTGGTGATAGTCAATCAATTCCAACTGGTGATAGTCAATCATTCAACTGGTGATAGTCAATCAATTCCAACTGGAGATAGTCAATCAATTCCAACTGGAGATAGTCAATCAATTCCAACTGGTGATAGTCAATCATTCCAACTGGTGATAGTCAATCAATTCCAACTGGAGATAGTCAATCAATTCCAACTGTGATAGTCAATCAATTCCAACTGGTGAAGTCAATCAATTCCAACTGGAGATAGTCAATCAATTCCAACTGGAGATAGTCAATCAATTCAACTGGTGATAGTCAATCAATTCCAACTGGTGATAATCAATCAATTCCAACTGGTTGATAATCAATCAATCCAACTGGAGATAGTCAATCAATTCAACTGGAGATAGTCAATCAATTCCAACTGGTGATAGTCAATCCATTCCAACTGGTGATAGTCAATCAATTCAACTGGAGATAGTCAAATCAATTCCAACTGGTGATAATCAATCAATTCCAACTGGTGATAATCAATCAATTCCAACTGGTGATGTCAATCATTCAACTGGTGATAATCAATCAATTCCAACTGGAGATAGTCAATCAATTCCAACTGGTGATATCAATCATTCCAACTGGTGATAGTCAATCAATTCCAACTGGTGATAGTCAATCAATTCCAACTGGAGATAGTCAATCAATTCCAACTGGTGATAGTCAATCAATTCCAACTGGTGATAATCAATCAATTCCAACTGGTGATAGTCAATCAATTCCAACTGGTGATAGTCAATCAATTCCAACTGGTGATAGTCAATCAATTCCAACTGGTGATAGTCAATCAATTCCAACTGGTGATAGTCAATCAATTCCAACTGGTGATAGTCAATCAATTCCAACTGGTGATAGTCAATCAATTCCAACTGGTGATAGTCAATCAATTCCAACTGGTGATAATCAATCAATTCCAACTGGAGATAGTCAATCAATTCCAACTGGAGATAGTCAATCAATTCCAACTGGTGATAGTCAATCAATTCCAACTGGAGATAGTCAATCAATTCCAACTGGTGATAGTCAATCAATTCCAACTGGTGATAGTCAATCAATTCCAACTGGTGATAGTCAATCAATTCCAACTGGTGATAGTCAATCAATTCCAACTGGTGATAATCAATCAATTCCAACTGGTGATAGTCAATCAATTCCAACTGGTGATAGTCAATCAATTCCAACTGGTGATAGTCAATCAATTCCAACTGGTGATAGTCAATCAATTCCAACTGGTGATAGTCAATCAATTCCAACTGGTGATAGTCAATCAATTCCAACTGGAGATAGTCAATCAATTCCAACTGGAGATAGTCAATCAATTCCAACTGGTGATAGTCAATCAATTCCAACTGGTGATAGTCAATCAATTCCAACTGGAGATAGTCAATCAATTCCAACTGGTGATAGTCAATCAATTCCAACTGGAGATAGTCAATCAATTCCAACTGGAGATAGTCAATCAATTCCAACTGGAGATAGTCAATCAATTCCAACTGGAGATAGTCAATCAATTCCAACTGGAGATAGTCAATCAATTCCAACTGGTGATAGTCAATCAATTCCAACTGGAGATAGTCAATCAATTCCAACTGGTGATAGTCAATCAATTCCAACTGGTGATAGTCAATCAATTCCAACTGGTGATAGTCAATCAATTCCAACTGGTGATAGTCAATCAATTCCAACTGGAGATAGTCAATCAATTCCAACTGGAGATAGTCAATCAATTCCAACTGGTGATAGTCAATCAATTCCAACTGGAGATAGTCAATCAATTCCAACTGGTGATAGTCAATCAATTCCAACTGGTGATAGTCAATCAATTCCAACTGGTGATAGTCAATCAATTCCAACTGGTGATAGTCAATCAATTCCAACTGGTGATAGTCAATCAATTCCAACTGGAGATAGTCAATCAATTCCAACTGGTGATAGTCAATCAATTCCAACTGGTGATAGTCAATCAATTCCAACTGGTGATAGTCAATCAATTCCAACTGGAGATAGTCAATCAATTCCAACTGGTGATAGTCAATCAATTCCAACTGGTGATAGTCAATCAATTCCAACTGGAGATAGTCAATCAATTCCAACTGGTGATAGTCAATCAATTCCAACTGGTGATAATCAATCAATTCCAACTGGAGATAGTCAATCAATTCCAACTGGTGATAGTCAATCAATTCCAACTGGTGATAGTCAATCAATTCCAACTGGTGATAGTCAATCAATTCCAACTGGAGATAGTCAATCAATTCCAACTGGTGATAGTCAATCAATTCCAACTGGTGATAGTCAATCAATTCCAACTGGTGATAGTCAATCAATTCCAACTGGTGATAGTCAATCAATTCCAACTGGTGATAGTCAATCAATTCCAACTGGAGATAGTCAATCAATTCCAACTGGAGATAGTCAATCAATTCCAACTGGAGATAGTCAATCAATTCCAACTGGTGATAGTCAATCAATTCCAACTGGAGATAGTCAATCAATTCCAACTGGTGATAGTCAATCAATTCCAACTGGTGATAATCAATCAATTCCAACTGGTGATAGTCAATCAATTCCAACTGGAGATAGTCAATCAATTCCAACTGGTGATAGTCAATCAATTCCAACTGGAGATAGTCAATCAATTCCAACTGGTGATAGTCAATCAATTCCAACTGGTGATAGTCAATCAATTCCAACTGGAGATAGTCAATCAATTCCAACTGGTGATAGTCAATCAATTCCAACTGGTGATAGTCAATCAATTCCAACTGGTGATAGTCAATCAATTCCAACTGGAGATAGTCAATCAATTCCAACTGGTGATAATCAATCAATTCCAACTGGAGATAGTCAATCAATTCCAACTGGTGATAGTCAATCAATTCCAACTGGTGATAGTCAATCAATTCCAACTGGTGATAGTCAATCAATTCCAACTGGAGATAGTCAATCAATTCCAACTGGAGATAGTCAATCAATTCCAACTGGTGATAAGTCAATCAATTCCAACTGGAGATAGTCAATCAATTCCAACTGGAGATAGTCAATCAATTCCAACTGGTGATAGTCAATCAATTCCAACTGGTGATAGTCAATCAATTCCAACTGGTGATAGTCAATCAATTCCAACTGGAGATAGTCAATCAATTCCAACTGGTGATAGTCAATCAATTCCAACTGGAGATAGTCAATCAATTCCAACTGGTGATAGTCAATCAATTCCAACTGGTGATAGTCAATCAATTCCAACTGGAGATAGTCAATCAATTCCAACTGGAGATAGTCAATCAATTCCAACTGGAGATAGTCAATCAATTCCAACTGGAGATAGTCAATCAATTCCAACTGGTGATAGTCAATCAATTCCAACTGGTGATAGTCAATCAATTCCAACTGGTGATAATCAATCAATTCCAACTGGAGATAGTCAATCAATTCCAACTGGAGATAGTCAATCAATTCCAACTGGTGATAGTCAATCAATTCCAACTGGAGATAGTCAATCAATTCCAACTGGAGATAGTCAATCAATTCCAACTGGAGATAGTCAATCAATTCCAACTGGAGATAGTCAATCAATTCCAACTGGAGATAGTCAATCAATTCCAACTGGTGATAATCAATCAATTCCAACTGGAGATAGTCAATCAATTCCAACTGGAGATAGTCAATCAATTCCAACTGGTGATAGTCAATCAATTCCAACTGGTGATAGTCAATCAATTCCAACTGGAGATAATCAATCAATTCCAACTGGAGATAGTCAATCAATTCCAACTGGTGATAATCAATCAATTCCAACTGGAGATAATCAATCAATTCCAACTGGAGATAGTCAATCAATTCCAACTGGTGATAGTCAATCAATTCCAACTGGTGATAGTCAATCAATTCCAACTGGTGATAGTCAATCAATTCCAACTGGTGATAGTCAATCAATTCCAACTGGTGATAGTCAATCAATTCCAACTGGTGATAGTCAATCAATTCCAACTGGAGATAGTCAATCAATTCCAACTGGAGATAGTCAATCAATTCCAACTGGTGATAATCAATCAATTCCAACTGGAGATAGTCAATCAATTCCAACTGGTGATAGTCAATCAATTCCAACTGGAGATAGTCAATCAATTCAAACTGGTGATAATCAATCAATTCCAACTGGTGATAATCAATCAATTCCAACTGGAGATAGTCAATCAATTCCAACTGGTGATAATCAATCAATTCCAACTGGTGATAGTCAATCAATTCCAACTGGTGATAGTCAATCAATTCCAACTGGTGATAGTCAATCAATTCCAACTGGTGATAGTCAATCAATTCCAACTGGAGATAGTCAATCAATTCCAACTGGTGATAGTCAATCAATTCCAACTGGAGATAATCAATCAATTCCAACTGGTGATAGTCAATCAATTCCAACTGGAGATAGTCAATCAATTCCAACTGGTGATAGTCAATCAATTCCAACTGGTGATAGTCAATCAATTCCAACTGGTGATAGTCAATCAATTCCAACTGGAGATAGTCAATCAATTCCAACTGGTGATAATCAATCAATTCCAACTGGAGATAGTCAATCAATTCCAACTGGTGATAATCAATCAATTCCAACTGGAGATAGTCAATCAATTCCAACTGGAGATAGTCAATCAATTCCAACTGGTGATAGTCAATCAATTCCAACTGGTGATAGTCAATCAATTCCAACTGGTGATAGTCAATCAATTCCAACTGGTGATAATCAATCAATTCCAACTGGAGATAGTCAATCAATTCCAACTGGTGATAATCAATCAATTCCAACTGGAGATAGTCAATCAATTCCAACTGGAGATAGTCAATCAATTCCAACTGGTGATAGTCAATCAATTCCAACTGGTGATAGTCAATCAATTCCAACTGGTGATAATCAATCAATTCCAACTGGAGATAGTCAATCAATTCCAACTGGAGATAATCAATCAATTCCAACTGGAGATAGTCAATCAATTCCAACTGGTGATAATCAATCAATTCCAACTGGTGATAGTCAATCAATTCCAACTGGAGATAGTCAATCAATTCCAACTGGAGATAGTCAATCAATTCCAACTGGAGATAATCAATCAACTCCAACTGGGGCTGATCAGTCAATGCCAACTGAGGCTGATCAGTCAATGCCTGGTTTTAACGATGCCCACACCCCGAGAATGAATATAGAATAAATCCCTCGCCTGCCGGAGATCGGCTTCCTTTTTCTCAGGGGTGCAGAGTTTGCTTTTTCCGACGTACCTCACCTAGACCTCGGCACTGACCTTCTCGCACTCCTCCTTTGTCAAGTGCCGCGCCCCTGGAACATTGAAAGGACAAGTCTTCAGGCGCACCGCCCGAACCGCCTCCCGGAGCAGGGTTAGAGGCAGAAATATCCCCCGGGGAAGGGGGATAGGAGAGTGAGTAAAGGGGCGGGGTGGGGGGGGGGCGCGGATGGGTGCAGATTGAGGGGAGAAGGCCAGCTTGAAGCGCCAGTCCAATCGAGGACCTTCAACTCTGTGGGAGCTGCACAACCGAAGGCAGAACCCCCGGACAGCCCCCCAGCCCGATCGGTGCTTTCACTGACACCCGCCACTGTGGCTCAAGGGGGCCTCACCACACCTCCACTTGCATAGGGCACCTGGGGAGCTGGCAAGAGAAACACAGTAAAGGGGAGGGGTCTCCAGGTTCATGTTCAGTCCTGTTCACTTGGACTGAACAGTCAGATTATCAAGCACGATATTTGGGAGGTTCAATCACTACATGTTTGAGGATTATGACAGGGACGTTTCCAGCCTCAGACTCTGGAAGAGTCTGCCAGGATCGCTCCTTCCCGCAGCCGATCGATACCTGGCCTTGACTGTCCCGCCTCTGACGGTTTGCACTCAGCTGCTGATGTCGACGCTCCGTCGGCTCCGGCACTTGACTTTCTTCCTGAATCTGTAACGAAAGAACAGCCACATGGAAACTGGAGGCTGGCAAGATAACACTGGGGAAAATGTCTTCATATAACCCAAGATCATCCAATCCCACTCCCCTCAGTCACTGAATCAAACTCCCCTCAGTCACTACATCCCACTCCCCTCAGTCACTGCATCCCACTCCCCTCAGTCACTACATCCCACTCCCCTCAGTCACTACATCCCACTCCCCTCAGTCACTACATCCCACTCCCCTCAGTCACTGCAGCCCACTCCCCTCAGTCACTGAATCAAACTCCCCTCAGTCACTACATCCCACTCCCCATAGTCACTGCATCCCACTCCATTCAGTCACTACATCCCAATCCCCTCAGTCTCTGCATCCCATTCACCTCAGTCACTACATCCCACTCCCCTCAGTCAATGCATCGCAGTCCCCTCAGTCACTACATCCCACTCCCCTCAGTCACTAATTCCCACTCCCCATAGTCACTGCATCCCACTCACTTCTGTCACTGCATCCCAATCCCCTCAGTCACTAAATCCCACTCCCCAGAGTTACTGCATCCTAATATTCTCAGTCACTGCAAACCAATCCTCTCAGTCACTGTATCCCACTCTCGTCAGTCACCGCATCCCACACCCTTCAGTTACTGCAACCGACTCCCCTCAGTCACTGCATCCCACTCCCCTCAGTCACTACATCCCACTCCCCTCAGTCACTGCCTCCCACTCCCATCAGCATCCCACTTCCCTCAGTAACTGAATCCCACTCCCTCATTCACTAAATCCCGCTCCCCATAGTCACTGCTTCCCACTCCCCTCAGTCACTGCATCCCACTCCCCTCAGTCACTACATCCCACTCCCCTGAGTCACTGCCTCCCACTCCCATCAGCATCCCACTTCCCTCAGTAACTGAATCCCACTCCCTCATTCACTAAATCCCGCTCCCCATAGTCACTGCTTCCCACTCCCCTCTGTCACTGCATCCCACTCCATTCAGTCACTACATCCCATTCACCTCAGTCACTGCATCGCACTCCCCGCAGTCACTACTTCCCACTCCCTTCAGTCACTACATCCCATTCACCTCAGTCACTACATCCCATTCACCTCAGTCACGACATCCCAGTCCTTTCAGGCACTAATTCCCACTCCCATCAGTCACTACATCCCACTCCCCTCAGTCACTGCATCCCTCTCCCCTCAGTCACTACATCCCACTCCCATCAGTCACTACATCCCACTCCCCTCAGTCACTGCATCCCTCTCCCCTCAGTCACTACATCCCACTCCCATCAGTCACTACATCCCACTCACTTCTGTCACTGCATCGCACTCCCCTCAGTCACTAAATCCCACTCCCCTCAGTGACTGCATCCTAATCTTCTCAGTCACTGCAACCCAAACTCCTCAGTCACCGCATCCCACTCACTTCAGTCACTGCATCTGACTCCCTTCAGTCACTGCCTCCCACTCCCCTCAGTCACTGCATCCCACTCCCCTCAGTCACTACATCCCACTCCCCATAGTCACTGCCTCCCACTCCCCTCAGTCATTGCATCTGACTCCCATCACTCATTGCATCCCACTTCCCTCAGTAACTGAATCCCACTCCCCACAGTCACTACATTCCAATCCTCTCAGTCACTACTTCCCACTCCCCTCAGTCACTACTTCCCACTCCCCTCAGTCATAAATCCCATTCACCTCAGTCACGACATCCCAGTCCATTCAGGCACTAATTCCCACTCCCAGCAGTCAGTACATCCCACTCCCCACAGTCAACGCTTCCCACTCCCCTCAGTCACTGCATCCTACTCCCCTCAGACAATAAATCCAACTCCCCTCACTCACAGCATTCCACTCGCCTCCATCACTGCATCCCACAAACCTGAGTCACTGCATCCCACTCCCCTCAGTCACTAAATCCCACTCCCCATATTCACTGCATCCCACTCACTTCTGTCACTACATCGCACTCTCCTCAGTTTCTACACCCCACTCCCCTCATTCACTAAATCCCACTCCCCATATTCACTGCATCCCACTCCCATCACTCATTGCATCCACTTCCCTCAGTAACTGAATCCCACTCCCCACAGTCACTACATTCCACTCCTCTCAGTCACAAAATCCAACTCCCGTCAGTCACTACATCTCAATCCCCTCAGTCACTACATCCCTCTCCCCTCAGTCACTACATCCCACTCCCCATAGTCACTGAAACCCACTCCACTCTGTCACTGCATCCCACTCCCATCAGTCACTGCATCCCACTCCCCTCAGTCACTACATCCCACTCCCCTCAGTCACTACATCTCAGTCCCCTCAGTCACTGCATCCGACTCCCTTCAATCACGGCATCCCACTCCCCTCAGTCACTACATCCCATTCACCTCAGTCACTACATCCCACTCCCCTCAGTCAATGCATCCCATTCACCTCAGTCACTGCATCCCACTCCCCTCAGTCACTACATCCCACTCCCCTCAGTCACTACATCTCAGTCCCCTCAGTCACTGCATCCGACTCCCTTCAATCACGGAATCCCATTCACCTCAGTCACTACATCCCACTCCCCTCAGTCACTACATCCCACTCCCCTCAGTCAATGCATCCCATTCACCTCAGTCACTTCATCCCACTCCTCTCAGTCACTGCATCGCACTTCCCGCAGTCACAGCACCACACTCCCCTCTGTCACTACATCCCCTTTACCTCAGTCACTACATCCCATTCACCTCAGTCACTACATCCCAGTCCTGTCAGGCACTAATTCCCACTCCCATCAGCCACTACATCCCACTCCCCTCAGTGACTGCATCCCACTCCCCTCAGTCACTGCATCCCACTTCCCTCAGTCAATGCATCCCACTCCCCTCAGTGACTGCATCCCACTCCCCTCAGTCACTACATCCCACTCCCCTCAGTCACTACATCCCACTCCCCTCAGTCAATGCATCCCATTCACCTCAGTCACTTCATCCCACTCCTCTCAGTCACTGCATCGCACTTCCCGCAGTCACAGCACCACACTCCCCTCTGTCACTACATCCCCTTTACCTCAGTCACTACATCCCATTCACCTCAGTCACTACATCCCAGTCCTGTCAGGCACTAATTCCCACTCCCATCAGCCACTACATCCCACTCCCCTCAGTTACTGCATCCCACTCCCCTCAGTCAACGCATTCCACTCCCCTCAGTCAACGCATTCCACTCCCCTCAGTCAATGCATCCCACTCCCCTCAGTCACTGAATCAAACTCCCCTCAGTCACTACATCCCACTCCTCTCAGTCACTAATTCCCACTCCCCATAGTCACTGCATCACACTCACTTCTGTCACCGCATCCCACTCCCCTCAGTCACTGAATCAAACTCCCCTCAGTCACTACATCCCACTCCCCTCAGTCACTAATTCCCAATCCCCATAGTCACTGCATCACACTCACTTCTGTCACTGCATCCCACACCCCTGAGACACTAAATCCCACTCTCCTGAGGTACTGCATCCTAATCTTCTGAGTCACTGCAAACCAATCCCCTCAGTCACCGTATCCCACTCCCCTCAGTCAACGCATTCCACTCCCCTCAGTCAACGCATTCCACTCCCCTCAGTCAATGCATCCCACTCCCCTCAGTCACTGAATCAAACTCCCCTCAGTCACTACATCCCACTCCTCTCAGTCACTAATTCCCACTCCCCATAGTCACTGCATCACACTCACTTCTGTCACCGCATCCCACTCCCCTCAGTCACTGAATCAAACTCCCCTCAGTCACTACATCCCACTCCCCTCAGTCACTAATTCCCAATCCCCATAGTCACTGCATCACACTCACTTCTGTCACTGCATCCCACACCCCTGAGACACTAAATCCCACTCTCCTGAGGTACTGCATCCTAATCTTCTGAGTCACTGCAAACCAATCCCCTCAGTCACCGTATCCCACTCCCCTCAGTCACTGCATCCCACTCCCTTCAGTCACTGCATCCCACTCCCCTCAGCCACTACATCCCACTCCCCTCAGTCACTACATCCCACGCCCTTCAGTCACTGCATCCCACTCCCCTCAGTCACTACATCCCACTCCCCTCAGTCACTACATCCCACTCCCCTCAGTCACTACATCCCACTCCCCTCAGTCACTGCATCCCACTCCCCTCAGTCACTGCATCCCACTCCCCTCAGTCACTACATCCCACTCCCCTCAGTCACTACATCCCACTCCCCTCAGTCACTACATCCCACTCCCCTCAGTCACTGCATCCCACTCCCCTCAGTCACTGCATCCCACTCCCCTCAGTCACTGCATCCCACTCCCCTCAGTCACTGCATCCCACTCCCCTCAGTCACTGCATCCCACTCACCTCAGTCACTACATCCCACTCCCCTCAGTCACTGCAACCCACTCCACTCAGTCATTGCATCTGACTCCCCTCAGTCACTGCCTCCCACTCCCATCACTCATTGCATCCCACTTCCCTCAGTAACTGAATCCCACTCCCGCAGTCACTGCATCCCACTCCCTCAGTCACTTCTTCCCCTCCCCTCAGGCACTAAATCCCACTCCCATCAGTCAATACATCCCACTCCCCTCAGTCACTTGACCCCACACCCCTCAGTCACTACATCCCACTCCCGTCAGTGCTACATCCCACTCATCTCAGTCACTGCATCCCACTCCCCTCAGTCTATGCCTCCCACTCCCCATAGTCACTGCATCCCACTCACTTCTGTCACTCCATCCAACACCCCTCAGTCACTAAATCCCACTCCCCTCAGTCACTGCCTCCCACTCCCATTACTCATTGCATCCCACTTCCCTCAGTAACTGAATCCCACTCCCCACAGTCACAACATACCAATCCTCCCAGTCACTAATTCCCACTCCCCTCAGTCACTACATCCCACTCCCCTCAGTCACTACATCCCAATCCCCTCAGTCACTGCATCCCACTCCACTCTGTCACTACATCCCACTCCCCTAAGTCACTACATTCCAGTCCCCTCAGTCACTTCATCCCACTCCCCTCAGTCACTACATCCCACTCCCCTCAGTCACTATATCCCAATCCCCTCAGTCACTGCATCCCAGTCACCTCAGTCACTACATCCCACTCCCCTCACGCACTAATTCACACTCCCCTCAGTCACTACAACCCAATCCCCTCAGTCTCTACATCCCATTCACCTCAATCACGACATTCCACTCTCCTCAGGCGCTAATTCCCACTCCCCTCAGTGACTGCAGTCCACTCCCTTCAGTCACTGCATCCCACTCCCCTCAGTCACTGCATCCCACTCCCCTCAGTCACTGCATCCCACTCCCCTCAGTTACTACATCCCACTCCCCTCAGTCACTGCCTCCCACTCCCATCACTCAGTGCATCCCACTCTCCTCAGTCACTGCATCCCACTCCCCTCATTCACTAATTCCCAATCCCCATAGTCACTGCATCACACTCACTTCTGTCACCGCATCCCACTCCCCTCAGTCACTGAATCAAACTCCCCTCAGTCACTACATCCCACTCGCCTCAGTCACTACATCCCACTCCCCTCAGTCACTGAATCAAACTCCCCTCAGTCACTACATCCCACTCCCCTCAGTCACTAATTCCCAATCCCCATAGTCACTGCATCACACTCACTTCTGTCACTGCATCCCACACCCCTGAGACACTAAATCCCACTCTCCTGAGGTACTGCATCCTAATCTTCTGAGTCACTGCAAACCAATCCCCTCAGTCACCGTATCCCACTCCCCTCAGTCACTGCATCCCACTCCCTTCAGTCACTGCATCCCACTCCCCTCAGCCACTACATCCCACTCCCCTCAGTCACTACATCCCACTCCCCTCAGTCACTACATCCCACTCCCCTCAGTCACTACATCCCACTCCCCTCAGTCACTGCATCCCACTCCCCTCAGTCACTGCATCCCACTCCCCTCAGTCACTGCATCCCACTCCCCTCAGTCACTGCATCCCACTCCCCTCAGTCACTGCATCCCACTCCCCTCAGTCACTACATCCCACTCCCCTCAGTCACTGCAACCCACTCCACTCAGTCATTGCATCTGACTCCCCTCAGTCACTGCCACCCACTCCCATCACTCATTGCATCCCACTTCCCTCAGTAACTGAATCCCACTCCCGCAGTCACTGCATCCCACTCCCTCAGTCACTTCTTCCCCTCCCCTCAGGCACTAAATCCCACTCCCATCAGTCAATACATCCCACTCCCCTCAGTCACTTGACCCCACACCCCTCAGTCACTACATCCCACTCCCCTCAGTGCTACATCCCACTCATCTCAGTCATTACATCCCACTCCCCTCAGTCACTAAATCCCACTCCCCTCAGTCACTGCATTCCACTCCCTTCAGTCACTTGACCCCACACCCCTCAGTCACTACATCCCACTCCCCTCAGTGCTACATCCCACTCATCTCAGTCACTGCATCCCACTCCCCTCAGTCTATGCCTCCCACTCCCCATAGTCACTGCATCCCACTCACTTCTGTCACTCCATCCAACTCCCCTCAGTCACTAAATCCCACTCCCCTCAGTCACTGCCTCCCACTCCCATTACTCATTGCATCCCACTTCCCTCAGTAACTGAATCACACTCCCCACAGTCACAACATACCAATCCTCCCAGTCACTAATTCCCACTCCCCTCAGTCACTACATCCCACTCCCCTAAGTCACTACATTCCAGTCCCCTCAGTCACTTCATCCCACTCCCCTCAGTCACTACATCCCACTCCCCTCAGTCACTATATCCCAATCCCCTCAGTCACTGCATCCCAGTCACCTCAGTCACTACATCCCACTCCCCTCACGCACTAATTCCCACTCCCCTCAGTCACTACAACCCAATCCCCTCAGTCTCTACATCCCATTCACCTCAGTCACGACATCCCACTCTCCTCAGGCTCTAATTCCCACTCCCCTCAGTGACTGCAGTCCACTCCCTTCAGTCACTGCATCCCACTCCCCTCAGTCACTGCATCCCACTCCCCTCAGTCACTGCATCCCACTCCCCTCAGTTACTACATCCCACTCCCCTCAGTCACTGCCTCCCACTCCCATCACTCAGTGCATCCCACTCCCCTCAGTCTATGCATCGCAGTCCCCTCAGTCACTGCATCCCACTTCCCTCATTCACTAATTCCCAATCCCCATAGTCACTGCATCACACTCACTTCTGTCACCGCATCCCACTCCCCTCAGTCAATGCATCCCAATCCCCTCATTCACTACATCCCACTCCCCTCATTCACTAAATCCCAATCCCCATAGTCACTGCATCCGACTCCCCTCAGTCACTACATACCACTCCCCTCAGTCACTACATCCCACTCCCCTCAGTCACTGCATCCCACTCCCCTCAGTCAATGCATCCCACTCCCCTCAGTCACTGCATCCCACTCCCCTCAGTCACTGCATCCCACTCCCCTCAGTCAATGCATCCCACTCCCCTCAGTCACTACATCCCACTCCCCTCAGTCACTGCATCCCACTCCCCTCAGTCAACGCATCCCACTCCCCTCAGTCAATGCATCCCACTCCCCTCAGTTACTGCATCCCACTCCCCTCAGTTACTGCATCCCACTCCCCTCAGTTACTGCATCCTAATCTTCTCAGTCACTGCATCCCACTCCCCTCAGTCACTACATCCCAATCCCCTCAGTCACTGCCTCCAACTCCCATCACTCATTGCATCCCACTTCCCTCAGTAACTGAATCCCACTCCCTCAGTCACTACAACCCACTCCCCTCATTCACAAAATACCACTCCCCATAGCCACTGCTTCCCACTTACTTCTGTAACTGCATCCCACTCTCCTCAGTCAATACTTCCCACTCCCCTCAGTCACTACATCCCATTCACCTCAGTCACTACATCCCATTCACCTCAGTCACTACATCCCAGTCCCCTCAAGCTCTAATTCCCACTCCCATCAGTAACTGCATCCCACTCCCCTCAGTTACTGCATCCCACTCCCCTCAGTCACTAATTCCTGCTCCACATAGTCACTGCATCCAACTCACTTCTGTCACTGCATCCCACACCCCTCAGTCACTAAATCCCACTACCCTGAGTTACTGCATCCTAATCTTCTCAGTCACTGCAATCCAATCCCCTCAGGCACTGTATTCCACTCCCCTCAGTCACCGCATCCCACTCCCTTAAGTCACTGCATCCGACTCCCCTCAGTCACTGCATCCCACTCCCCTCAGTCACTACATCCCACTCCCCTCACTCACTGCCTCCCACTCCCATCATTCATTGCATCCCACTTCCCCCAGTAACTGAATCCCACTCCCCACAGTCACTACTTTCCAATCCTCTCAGTCACTAAATCCCACTCCCCTCCGTCACTACATCCCCATCACCACAGTCACTGCATCCCACACCCCTCAGTCACTACATCCCTCTCCCGTCAGTGACTACTTCCCACTCCCCATGGTCACTGAAACCCACTCCACTCTGTCACTACATCCCAAACCCCTCAGTCACTGCATCCCACTCACCTTCGTCACTACATCCCACTCCCCTAAGTCACTACGTTCCAGTCCCCTCAGTCACTGCATCCGACTCCCCTCAATCACTGCATCCCACTCCCTCAGTCACTACATCCCACTCCCCTCAGTAACTGCATCCGACTCCCCTCAATCACTGCATCCCACTCCCCTCAGTCACTACATCCCACTCCCCTCAGTCACTATATCCCACTCCCCTGTGTCAATGTATCCCACTCACCTCAGTCACTAAATGCCACTCCCCTCAGTTACTGCATCCTAATCTTCTCAGTCACTGCAACCCAATCCCCTCAGTCAATGCATCCCACTCCCCTCAGTCACAGAATCAAACTCCCCTCAGTCACTACATCCCACTCCCCTCAGTCACTAATTCCCACTCCACATAGTCACTGCATCACACTCACTTCTGTCACCGCATCCCACTCCCCTCAGTCACTGAATGAAACTCCCCTCAGTCACTACATCCCACTCGCCTCAGTCACTACATCCCACTCCCCTCAGTCACTGAATCAAACTCCCCTCAGTCACTACATCCCACTCCCTCAGTCACTAATTCCCAATCCCCATAGTCACTGCATCACACTCACTTCTGTCACTGCATCCCACACCCCTGAGACACTAAATCCCACTCTCCTGAGGTACTGCATCCTAATCTTCTGAGTCACTGCAAACCAATCCCCTCAGTCACCGTATCCCACTCCCCTCAGTCACTGCATCCCACTCCCTTCAGTCACTGCATCCCACTCCCCTCAGCCACTACATCCCACTCCCCTCAGTCACTACATCCCACTCCCTTCAGTAACTGCAACCCACTCCCCTCAGTCAGTACATCCCACTCCCCTCAGTCACTACATCCCACTCCCCTCAGTCACTACATCCCACTCCCCTCAGTCACTGCATCCCACTCCCCTCAGTCACTGCATCCCACTCCCCTCAGTCACTGCATCCCACTCCCCTCAGTCACTGCATCCCACTCCCCTCAGTCACTGCATCCCACTCCCCTCAGTCACTACATCCCACTCCCCTCAGTCACTGCAACCCACTCCACTCAGTCATTGCATCTGACTCCCCTCAGTCACTGCCCCCCACTCCCATCACTCATTGCATCCCACTTCCCTCAGTAACTGAATCCCACTCCCGCAGTCACTGCATCCCACTCCCTCAGTCACTTCTTCCCCTCCCCTCAGGCACTAAATCCCACTCCCATCAGTCAATACATCCCACTCCCCTCAGTCACTTGACCCCACACCCCTCAGTCACTACATCCCACTCCCCTCAGTGCTACATCCCACTCATCTCAGTCAATACATCCCACTCCCCTCAGTCACTAAATCCCACTCCCCTCAGTCACTGCATTCCACTCCCTTCAGTCACTTGACCCCACACCCCTCAGTCACTACATCCCACTCCCCTCAGTGCTACATCCCACTCATCTCAGTCACTGCATCCCACTCCCCTCAGTCTATGCCTCCCACTCCCCATAGTCACTGCATCCCACTCACTTCTGTCACTCCATCCAACTCCCCTCAGTCACTAAATCCCACTCCCCTCAGTCACTGCCTCCCACTCCCATTACTCATTGCATCCCACTTCCCTCAGTAACTGAATCCCACTCCCCACAGTCACAACATACCAATCCTCCCAGTCACTAATTCCCACTCCCCTCAGTCACTACATCCCAATCCCCTCAGTCACTGCATCCCAATCCACTCTGTCACTGCATCCCACTCCCCTAAGTCACTACATTCCAGTCCCCTCAGTCACTATATCCCAATCCCCTCAGTCACTGCATCCCAGTCACCTCAGTCACTACATCCCACTCCCCTCACGCACTAATTCCCACTCCCCTCAGTCACTACAACCCAATCCCCTCAGTCTCTACATCCCATTCACCTCAGTCACGACATCCCACTCTCCTCAGGCGCTAATTCCCACTCCCCTCAGTGACTGCAGTCCACTCCCTTCAGTCACTGCATCCCACTCCCCTCAGTCACTGCATCCCACTCCCCTCAGTCACTGCATCCCACTCCCCTCAGTTACTACATCCCACTCCCCTCAGTCACTGCCTCCCACACCCATCACTCAGTGCATCCCACTCCCCTCAGTCTATGCATCGCAGTCCCCTCAGTCACTGCATCCCACTCCCCTCATTCACTAATTCCCAATCCCCATAGTCACTGCATCACACTCACTTCTGTCACCGCATCCCACTCCCCTCAGTCAATACATCCCACTCCCCTCATTCACTAATTCCCACTCCCCTCAGTCACTACACCCCATCCCCCTCATTCACTACACCCCACTCCCCTCATTCACTAAATCCCAATCCCCATAGTCACTGCATCCGACTCCCCTCAGTCACTACATACCCCTCCCCTCAGTCACTACATCCCACTCCCCTCAGTCACTGCCTCCCACACCCATCAGCATCCCACTTCCCTCAGTAACTGAATCCCACTCCCTCATTCACTAAATCCCGCTCCCCATAGTCACTGCTTCCCACTCCCCTCTGTCACTGCATCCCACTCCCTGCAGTCACAGCATCCCACTCCCCTTAGTCACTACTTCCCACTCCCTTCAGTCACTACATCCCATTCACCTCAGTCACGACATCCCAGTCCTTTCAGGCACTAATTCCCACTCCCCTCAGTCAACGCATCCCACTCCCCTCAGTCAATGCATCCCACTCCCCTGAGTCACTAAATCCCACTGCGCTCAGTCACTACATCCCACTCCCATCAGTCACTACATCCCACTCCCCTCAGTCACTACATCCCACTCCCATCAGTCACTACATCCCACTCCCCTCAGTCACTGCATCCCACTCCCCTCAGTCACTGCATCCCACTCCCATCAGTCACGACATCCCACTCCCCTGAGTCACTAATTCCCACTCCCCTCAGTGACTGCATCCTAATCTTCTCAGTCACTGCAACCCAAACCCCTCAGTCACCGCATCCCACTCACTTCAGTCACTGCATCTGACTCCCCTCAGTCACTGCCTCCCACTCCCATCACTCATTGCATCCCACTTCCCTCAGTAACTGAATCCCACTCCCCACAGTCACTACATTCCAATCCTCTCAGTCACTACTTCCCACTCCCCTCAGTCACTACTTCCCACTCCCCTCAGTCATACATCCCATTCACCTCAGTCACGACATCCCAGTCCATTCAGGCACTAATTCCCACTCCCAGCAGTCACTAAATCCCACTCCCCACAGTCAACGCTTCCCACTCCCCTCAGTCACTGCATCCTACTCCCCTCAGACAATAAATCCCACTCCGCTCAATCACAGCATTCCACTCGCCTCCATCACTGCATCCCACAAACCTGAGTCACTGCATCCCACTCCCCTCAGTCACTAAATCCCACTCCACTCAATCACAGCATTCCACTCCCTTCAGTCACTGCATCCCACACCCCTCAGTCACTAAATCCCACTCCCCACAGTCACTACATTCCACTCATCTCAGTCACAAAATCCAACTCCCGTCAGTCACTACATCTCAATCCCCTCAGTCACTACATCCCACTCCCCGCAGTCACTATATCCCACTCCCCTCAGTCAATGCATCCCATTCACCTCAGTCACTTCATCCCAGTCCTCTCACTCACTGCATCGCACTTCCCGCAGTCACAGCACCACACTCCCCTCTGTCACTACATCCCCTTTACCTCAGTCACTACATCCCATTCACCTCAGTCTCTACATCCCACTCCCTTCACGCACTAATTCCCACTCCCCTCAGTCACTACAACCCACTCCCCTCAGTCACTACATCCCATTCACCTCAGTCACTACATCTCAGTCCTTTCAGGCACTAATTCCCACTCACATCAGCCACTACATCCCAATCCCCTCAGTCAACGCATCCCACTCCCCTCAGTCAATGCATCCCACTCCCCTCAGTCACTGCATCCCACTCCCCTCAGTCAATGCATCCCACTCCCCTCAGTCACTGCATCCCACTCCCCCCAGTCACTGCATCCCACTCCCCTCAGTCAATGCATCCCACTCCTCTCAGTCAATGCATCCCACTCCCCTCAGTCACTGCATCCCACTCCCCTCAGTCAATGCATCCCACTCCCCTCAGTCACTGCATCCCACTCCCCTCAGTCACTGCATCCCACTCCCCTCAGTCAATGCATCCCACTCCCCTCAGTCACTGCATCCCACTCCCCTCAGTCACTGCATCCCACTCCCCTCAGTCACTGCATCCCACTCCCCTCAGTCAATGCATCCCACTCCCCTCAGTTACTGCATCCTAATCTTCTCAGTCACTGCATCCCACTCCCCTCAGTCACTACATCCCAATCCCCTCAGTCACTGCATCCCACTCCCCTCAGTCACTGCCTCCAACTCCCATCACTCATTGCATCCCACTTCCCTCAGTAACTGAATCCCACTCCCTCAGTCACTACAACCCACTCCCCTCATTCACAAAATACCACTCCCCATAGCCACTGCTTCCCACTTACTTCTGTAACTGCATCCCACTCTCCTCAGTCAATACTTCCCACTCCCCTCAGTCACTACATCCCATTCACCTCAGTCACTACATCCCATTCACCTCAGTCACTACATCCCAGTCCCCTCAAGCTCTAATTCCCACTCCCATCAGTAACTGCATCCCACTCCCCTCAGTTACTGCATCCCACTCCCCTCAGTCACTAATTCCTGCTCCACATAGTCACTGCATCCAACTCACTTCTGTCACTCCATCGCACGCCCCTCAGTTACTACACCCCACTCCCCTCATTCACTAAATTCCACTCCCCATAGTCACTGCATCCCACTCACTTCTGTCACTGCATCCCACACCCCTCAGTCACTAAATCCCACTACCCTGAGTTACTGCATCCTAATCTTCTCAGTCACTGCAATCCAATCCCCTCAGGCACTGTATTCCACTCCCCTCAGTCACCGCATCCCACTCCCTTAAGTCACTGCATCCGACTCCCCTCAGTCACTGCATCCCACTCCCCTCAGTCACTACATCCCACTCCCCTCACTCACTGCCTCCCACTCCCATCATTCATTGCATCCCACTTCCCCCAGTAACTGAATCCCACTCCCCACAGTCACTACTTTCCAATCCTCTCAGTCACTAAATCCCACTCCCCTCCGTCACTACATCCCCATCACCACAGTCACTGCATCCCACACCCCTCAGTCACTACATCCCTCTCCCCTCAGTGACTACTTCCCACTCCCCATGGTCACTGAAACCCACTCCACTCTGTCACTACATCCCAATCCCCTCAGTCACTGCATCCCACTCACCTTCGTCACTACATCCCACTCCCCTAAGTCACTACGTTCCAGTCCCCTCAGTCACTGCATCCGACTCCCCTCAATCACTGCATCCCACTCCCTCAGTCACTACATCCCACTCCCCTCAGTAACTGCATCCGACTCCCCTCAATCACTGCATCCCACTCCCCTCAGTCACTACATCCCACTCCCCTGTGTCAATGTATCCCACTCACCTCAGTCACTAAATGCCACTCCCCTCAGTTACTGCATCCTAATCTTCTCAGTCACTGCAACCCAATCCCCTCAGTCACTGTATCCCACTCCCCTCAGTCACCGCATCCCACTCCCCTCAGTCACTGCATCCCACTCCCCTCAGTCACCGCATCCCACTCCCCACATCACTGCATCCCACTCCCCTCAGTCACCGCATCCCACTCCCCTCAGTCACTGTATCCCACTCCCCTCAGTCACTGCATCCCACTCCCCTCAGTCACTAAATCCCACTCCACTCAATCACAGCATTCCAGTCCCTTCAGTCACTGCATCCCACACCCCTCAGTCACTAAATCCCACTCCCCACAGTCACTACATTCCACTCATCTCAGTCACAAAATCCAACTCCCGTCAGTCACTACATCTCAATCCCCTCAGTCACTACATCCCACTCCCCGCAGTCACTATATCCCACTCCCCTCAGTCAATGCATCCCATTCACCTCAGTCACTTCATCCCAGTCCTCTCACTCACTGCATCGCACTTCCCGCAGTCACAGCACCACACTCCCCTCTGTCACTACATCCCCTTTACCTCAGTCACTACATCCCATTCACCTCAGTCTCTACATCCCACTCCCTTCACGCACTAATTCCCACTCCCCTCAGTCACTACAACCCACTCCCCTCAGTCACTACATCCCATTCACCTCAGTCACTACATCCCAGTCCTTTCAGGCACTAATTCCCACTCACATCAGCCACTACATCCCAATCCCCTCAGTCAACGCATCCCACTCCCCTCAGTCAATGCATCCCACTCCCCTCAGTCACTGCATCCCACTCCCCTCAGTCAATGCATCCCACTCCCCTCAGTCACTGCATCCCACTCCCCCCAGTCACTGCATCCCACTCCCCTCAGTCAATGCATCCCACTCCTCTCAGTCAATGCATCCCACTCCCCTCAGTCACTGCATCCCACTCCCCTCAGTCAATGCATCCCACTCCCCTCAGTCACTGCATCCCACTCCCCTCAGTCACTGCATCCCACTCCCCTCAGTCAATGCATCCCACTCCCCTCAGTCACTGCATCCCACTCCCCTCAGTCACTGCATCCCACTCCCCTCAGTCACTGCATCCCACTCCCCTCAGTCAATGCATCCCACTCCCCTCAGTTACTGCATCCTAATCTTCTCAGTCACTGCATCCCACTCCCCTCAGTCACTACATCCCAATCCCCTCAGTCACTGCATCCCACTCCCCTCAGTCACTGCCTCCAACTCCCATCACTCATTGCATCCCACTTCCCTCAGTAACTGAATCCCACTCCCTCAGTCACTACAACCCACTCCCCTCACTCACAAAATACCACTCCCCATAGCCACTGCTTCCCACTTACTTCTGTAACTGCATCCCACTCTCCTCAGTCAATACTTCCCACTCCCCTCAGTCACTACATCCCATTCACCTCAGTCACTACATCCCATTCACCTCAGTCACTACATCCCAGTCCCCTCAAGCTCTAATTCCCACTCCCATCAGTAACTGCATCCCACTCCCCTCAGTTACTGCATCCCACTCCCCTCAGTCACTAATTCCTGCTCCACATAGTCACTGCCTCCAACTCACTTCTGTCACTCCATCGCACGCCCCTCAGTTACTACACCCCACTCCCCTCATTCACTAAATTCCACTCCCCATAGTCACTGCATCCCACTCACTTCTGTCACTGCATCCCACACCCCTCAGTCACTAAATCCCACTACCCTGAGTTACTGCATCCTAATCTTCTCAGTCACTGCAATCCAATCCCCTCAGGCACTGTATTCCACTCCCCTCAGTCACCGCATCCCACTCCCTTAAGTCACTGCATCCGACTCCCCTCAGTCACTGCATCCCACTCCCCTCAGTCACTACATCCCACTCCCCTCACTCACTGCCTCCCACTCCCATCATTCATTGCATCCCACTTCCCCCAGTAACTGAATCCCACTCCCCACAGTCACTACTTTCCAATCCTCTCAGTCACTAAATCCCACTCCCCTCCGTCACTACATCCCCATCACCACAGTCACTGCATCCCACACCCCTCAGTCACTACATCCCTCTCCCGTCAGTGACTACTTCCCACTCCCCATGGTCACTGAAACCCACTCCACTCTGTCACTACATCCCAATCCCCTCAGTCACTGCATCCCACTCACCTTCGTCACTACATCCCACTCCCCTAAGTCACTACGTTCCAGTCCCCTCAGTCACTGCATCCGACTCCCCTCAATCACTGCATCCCACTCCCTCAGTCACTACATCCCACTCCCCTCAGTAACTGCATCCGACTCCCCTCAATCACTGCATCCCACTCCCCTCAGTCACTACATCCCACTCCCCTGTGTCAATGTATCCCACTCACCTCAGTCACTAAATGCCACTCCCCTCAGTTACTGCATCCTAATCTTCTCAGTCACTGCAACCCAATCCCCTCAGTCACTGTATCCCACTCCCCTCAGTCACTACATCCCACTCCCCTGTGTCAATGTATCCCACTCACCTCAGTCACTAAATGCCACTCCCCTCAGTTACTGCATCCTAATCTTCTCAGTCACTGCAACCCAATCCCCTCAGTCACTGTATCCCACTCCCCTCAGTCACTGCATCCCACTCCCCTCAGTCACTACATCCCAATCCCCTGTCACTGCATCCCACTCCCCTCAGTCACTGCTTCCGACACCCCTCAGTCACTGCATCCCACGCCCCTCAGTCACTACATCCCACTCCCCTCAGTCACTGCCTCCCACTCCCATCACTCATTGCATCCCACTTCCCTCAGTAACTGAATCCCACTCCCCGCAGTCACTACTTTCCAATCCTCTCAGTCACTGAATCCGTCTCCCCTCAGTCACTGTATCCCTCTCCCCATAGTCAGTGCATCCCACTCCCCTCACCTTCTACATCATACTCCCTTCAGTCACTGCATCCCATCCGCTGAGTCACTGCATCCCACTCCCCATAGTCACTACATCCCACTCCCCTCAGTCAATACATCCCAATCCCCTCAGTCACGACATCCCACTCCCCAGAGTCACTGCATCCCACTCCACTCTGTCACTACATCCCACTCACATCAGTCACTGCATCCCACTCCCCTTAGTCACTACATACCACTCCCCTCAGTCACTACATCCCAATCCCCTCAGTCACTGCCTCCCACCCTCCTCAGTCATTGCATCCCACACCCCTCAGTCACTGCATCCAACTCCTTCAGTCATTGCATCCCACTCCCCTCAGTCACTGCATCCCACTCCCCTCAGTCACTGCCTCCTACCCTCCTCAGTCACTGCATCCCTCTCCCCTCAGTCACTGCGTCCCTCACCTCTCAGTCTCTACGTCCCACTGCCATCAGTCACTGCATCGAACTCCCCTCAGTCACTGAATCCCACTCCCCACTTTCACTGCATACCAAGCCCCTCAGTCACTGCATCCCACTTCCCTCTGTCACTGCCTCCCAAACCCTTCAGTCACTGCATCCCACTTCCCTCAGTCACTGCATCCCACTCCCTTCAGTCACTCCATCTCACTCACCCCTCTCACTGCATCCCACTCACCTCAATCAGTATATCGCTCTCCCCTCAATCACTGCATCCCACTTCCCTCAGTCACTACATCCCACTACCCTCACCCACTGCATCTCACTCCCCTCAGTCACTACATCCCATTCCCCTCAGTCACTGATTCCCACACCCCTCAGTCAGTACATTCAAATCCCCTCAGTCACTGGTTAATTGGAATAGTCAAGAAGTAACACAGTCATGGATGCTGGTTTCAGCAGCTCACTCTGCAATTACACAACAAGCACTCACTGGCAGGTACTGCACGGGTTAGATACTAAGTGAAGCTGTGTGTGCATGCGTATATTTCAGCGGTGTATGTATATTTCAGTGGTGTGTGTTTATATTTCAGTGTGCCTGCGTATATTTCAGTGTGCATGTGTATATTTCAGTTTGTGTGTGTATATTTCAGTGTTTGCATGTGTATATTTCAGTGTGTGTGTGTATATTTCAGCGGTGTGTTTTTATATTTCAGTGTGCCTGTGTACATTTCAGTTTGTGTGTGTATTTTTCAGTGTGTGCATTAGTATATTTCAGTGTGCGTGTGTATATTTCAGTGTGCATCAGTATATTTCTGTGTATGTTTGTATATTTCAGTGTGCGTGTGTATATTTCAGTGTCTGCGTGTGTATATATCAGAGTGCGTGTGTATATTTCAGCGTGCGAGTGTATTTTTCATTGTGCATGGGTATATTTCAGTGTGCATCTGTATATTTCAATGTGCATCTGTATATCTGTGTGAGCGTGTGTATATTTCAATGCGTGTTTATTTCAATGTGCATGTATATTTCAGTGTGCGTGTGTATATTTCAATGTGCATGTGTATATTTCAGTATGCATGTGTATATCTCAATGTGCGTGTATATTTCAGTGTGCAAGCGTATATTTCAGTGTGTGTATATTTCAGTGTGCATGTATATTTCAGTGTGTGTATATTTCAGTATGCGTGTGTAATTCAGTGTGTCTGTATATTTCAGTGTGTGTCTGTATATTTCAGTGTGTGTGTGTATATTTCAGTGTGCGTGTGTATATTTCAGTGTGCATGTGTGTATTTATTTCTGTGTCTGTGTGTATAGTTGCGTGTGTATATTAAGAACATAAGAAATAGGAGCAGGAATAGAATCATAAATCATAGAAATTTACAGCACGGAAGGAAGCCATTTCGGCCCATCGTGTCTGGGCCGGCCGACACAGAGCTATCCGGCCTAATCCCACCTGCCAGCTCTTGGTCCGTAGCCCTGTAGATTACGGTACTTCTTGTGCACATCCAAGTACTTTTTAAATGTGTTTAGGGTTCCAGCCTCTACCACCCTTTCAAGCAGTGAGTTCCAGACCCCCACCACCCTCTGGGTGAAGACATTTCCCCTCAAATCTCCTCTAAACCTCCAACCAATTACTTGAAATCTGTGCCCCCTGGTTGTTAGCACCTCTTCTAAGGGAATTAGGTCCGTCCTGTCCACTCTATCCTGGCCCCTCATAATTTTATATACCTCAATAAGGTCTCCGCTCAGCCTCCTCTGTTCCAAAGAAAATATACCAAGCCTCTCCAATCTTTCCTTGTAGCTGAAATGTTCCAGTCCAAGCAACATCCTCGTAAATTTCCACTGTACCTTCTCTAGTGCAATCACATATCTCCTGCAATGTGGTGATCAGAACTGCATGCAGTACTTTAACTGTGGCCTAACTAGTGTTTGATACAGTTCAAGCATAACCTCCCTGCTCTTGTATTCACCAGACTGATACCTGGGATGGCAGGAATGACGTATGAAGAGAGATTGGGTAGATTAGGCTTATATTCGCTAGCGTTCAGAAGAATGAGAGGGGATCTCATTGAAACTTATAAAATTCTAACAGGACAAGACAGACTAGATGCAGGAAGGATGTTCCCGATGGCGGGGGAGTCCAGAACCAGGGGTCACAGTCGAAGGATAAGGGGTAAGCCATTTAGGACTGAGATGAGGATGAATTTCTTCACCCAGAGAGTGGTGAACCTGTGGAAATCTCTACCACAGAAGGCAGTTGAGACCAATTCATTAAATATGTTCAAGAAGGAGTTAGATATATTTCTTAAGGCTAAAGGGATCAAGGGATATGGGGAGAAAGCAGGGACAGGGTACGGAATTTGGATGATCAGCCATGATCTCATTAAATGGTGGAACAGGCTCTAGGGGCCGAATGGCCTACTCCGGCTCGTTTCTTCTATGTTTCTATGTTTCTATGTATTCTATGCCTCGGCTGATAAAGGCAAGTATTCCGTATGCCTTCTTCGCCAACTTATCTACCTGGCCTGCTACCTTCAGGAATCTGTGGAACTGCATTCCAAGGACCCTCTGTTCCTCTACACTTCTCACTCAGTGCCCTACCATATATTGTGTATTCCCGTTCCTTGTTAGCCCTCCCGAAATGCATTACCGCACACTTCTACAGATTGAATTCCATTTGCCACTGTTCTGCCCACCTGACCAGTTCATTGATATCTTCCTGCAGTCTACAGCTTTCTTCTTCATTATCAACCACAGAGCCGATTTTCGTATCAGCTGCAAAGTTCTTAATCATACCACTATATTCAAGTCTAAATCATTGATATATACCACAAACTTAAGGTACCTAGTACTGAGCCCTACGGAATCCCACTGGAAACAACCTTCCAGTCACAAAAACACCTTTCGATCATTACCCTTTGCTTCCTGCCTCTGAGCCAATTTTGGATCCAACTTGCCACTTTGCCCTGTATCCCATGGACTTTTACTACCGTGACCAGTCTGTCATGTGGAACCTTATCAAAAGCCTTGCCAGCTTTGGAGTGTGTCTGTGTGTGTGTGTGTCTGTGTGTGTGTGTGTGTCAAAGTATGTGTGTCAAGTGTGTGTGTATATTTCAGTGTGTACATGCCCTGGGAGTGCTGGATGGGACAGTGCAGAGAGAAAGTGAAATATTCAAGGGACAATATAGTGTGAGATTTACTCTGTATCTAACCCGTGTTGTACCTGTCCTGGGAGTGTTTGATGCGACAGTGTAAAGGGAGCTTTACCCTATATCTAAACCGTGCTGTACCTGCCTTGGGAGTGTTTGATGGGACAGTGCAGAGGGAGCTTTACTCTGTATCTAACCCGGGCTGTAACTGTCCTGGGAGTGTTTGTTGGGACACTGTAAAGGGAGCTTTACTCTATCTAACCCGTGCTGTACCTGCCCTGGGTATTTTTGATGGGACAGTGTAGAAGGAGCTTTACACTGTATCTAACCCGTGCTGCACCTGTCCTGGGAGTGTTTGATCGGGCAATGTAGAGGGAGTTTTATTCTATATCTAACCCGTGCTGTACCTGACCTGTGAATGTTTTATGGGACAGTGTAGAGGGAGCTTTACTCTGTATCTAACCCGAGCTGTACCTGCCCTTTGAATGTTTGATGGGACAGTGCAGAAGGAGCTTTACTCTGTATCTAACCCGTGCTGTACCTGCCCTGGGTGTGTTTTTTGGGACAGTGTAGAGGGAGCTTTATTTTGTATCTAACCCGTGCTGTACCTGTCCTGGGAGTGTTTGATCGGGTAATGCAAAGGGAGCTTTATTCTGTATCAAACCGGTGCTGTACCTTGCTGTATAATGTTTTATAAAGGGTTAGAAAGATCTGTAATGTGTTATAATGATTTTAAAGCAATATAAAGGGATATAATGATAAACAAAGTACTGGTGCCAGTCCTCCTCCCCGGGCCGGGCTGCTCCGCCTCGCCGCCCGCTCTCACGATAACCGGGCTTCCAGCTGCTTCTGCCCTCTGGACGCTCGCCTCCCGCCGCCAGGGAAAGGACCCGAATAACATTGCCATCTTTGTGCGGGGAGCCGGAGCCGCCATCTTTGTGCGGGGCGCCGGAGCCGCCATCTTTGTGCTGGGGGGGTGGGTTCGGCGGGTCCCGCTGCTTCATTCAGTGAGCAGCGCCGCCATCTTTGTCTAGATGTGAGAAGTCGCACAACGTTCGGTTATAGTCCAGCAATTTTATTTGAAATCACAAGCTTTCGGAGCGCTGCTCCTTCGTCAGTTGAAGTGAAGAGATGCATATAGTCACAGCATATATAGTCAGCGAACACTGCCAGATGACTGCAGTTAATCTTTCCAACTGCCCTTTATCACACCTCGGCAGAGAGAACAGTGACCACGACACCACACAACCCTGCCACGGCAGCCTCTGCAAGACATGCCAGATCATCAACACAGATACCATCATCACACGTGAGGACACCACCCACCAGGTACATGGTACATACTCATGTGACTCGGTCAACGTTGTCTACCTCATACGTTGCAGGAAAGGATGCGCCGGAGCATGGTAGATTGGCGAGACCATGCAGACACTGCGACAACGTATGAACGGACACTGCGCAACAATCACCAGGCAGGAGTGTTCCCTCCCAGTCGGGGAACACTTCAGCAGTCAAGGACATTCAGCCTCCGATCTTCGGGTAAGCGTTCTCCAAGGTGGCCTTCGAGACACACGACAACGCAAAATCGTCGAGCAGAAACTGATAGCCAAGTCCTGCACCCATGAGGACGGCCTCAACCGGGATCTTGGGTTCATGTCACGCTACATGAAACCCCACCTGATGGAGAGTCATCCAGACTCGAGTCGCCGTTGGCTTGTTCTCTCTACACAGATGCGGCCGGACCTGCTGTGATTTCCAGCAAAAAAAGTTTTTTGTTTTCCATACAGACCCCCAGCATCTGCCACATTGTCTTTGATGTAATGTTTTCCTGACTGACCTGTTTGGACACCATCCACACCTTTGATTGCCGTGATTGTCTCTCTGCCGAGGTGTGATAAAGGGCAGTTGGAAAGATTAACTGTAATCATCTGGCAGTGTTCTCTGACTGTATATGCTGTGACTATATGCATCTCTTCACTTCACCTGACGAAGGAGCAGCGCTCCAAAAGCTTGTGATTTCAAATAAAGCTGTTGGACTATAACCTGGTGTTGTGCGACTTCTCACATTTGTCCACCCCCCGTCCAACACCGGCATCTCCACATCTTTGTCTAGGGCAGGGTGGCCGCCATCTTGGTGCGGGCTGGAGTTGTGCTTCTTCAGACGGCGCATTAGGGCCGTCCATCTTTGTCTAGGGCACTTGTGCCTTTACAGAGGGCCCTGACAGATGGCCGCGCCCCTCACAGGGAGCCCAGTGTAGACAGTGTGTGAGTGAGTTTGTTAATGATCACCCAAAGCACCGGCCCCGCAAGCCCGGCCCGCGAGAGAGCGGTTCGCCACAATATCAGGACCAGGGAGTTCTCAGGCTGCAAAGTCTCCTCTTGTTCTCATCGTTTAATTAATTTTACAATCAGAGTAAAAGGATATTTCCCCACATTCATCAACTGCTCTCTGAACTTAGTCTGGGTCACGGCGTAAATCCCAGTGTTTGTGCAGCAACTCAGCAGCTGCAGCATGAATCCCAGTTCCTGTACATACAAAGGTAGATCAAAAGACACACCTCCCAACCACCACATCCGCCAATATATTGAACTCACCATAAACACTGCCCATAACAGGATGAAATTGCCGGAGATAACAAGCAGTAAAATGATGGATTTCCTGCGGCTCTCCATCTCTGGGTCTCTGGGACTCTCCCCACTGCTGCGGCCCCGGAGTCTCCTGCGGGCTCTGTTGGCCACTAAAATGTGTCTGACGGTGACAGCATTGAGCAGCAGAATCACAAAAAATGGGACCCCCGGGGTGAGAATATAATGAAGGAGCTGGATTGATGTCCAGACCCGTGACCCCATAATAATGGCTGTTGCAACACAAAAATGGGGTTCGTTCCCAAACCAATACTGATCTGTCAACATAAAATACCAGGTGATGTCCTTTAAACCGCTCAGCACAGTCACTGTTCCCAGAACCACAGCCGCCGTTTTCTCGGTGCAATATTCAGTTTTCAGCTTCTGGCAACAAATGGCCACAAATCGATCAAAGGTGAAAGTGACGGTGAACCAGACAGAACAGTCTGTGGCTGCGAACAGCAGGGCGGCGTGGATATTACACATGGGCAAGTAATAAAAGAAATCAAACTGTTCCCTATAAAGAATTGGAATGTGCCTCAATATCAGGTCGAGGATAACGACCAGTAGATCCGCCGCTGCCATGGCCACCAGGTAGCGAGTCACACATTTGGAGAGGCCGCACTTTCCCCGAGACAGGATCACAATCGTCACTAAGTTCACTGTGAGGAAGGGAAATAAACAGGGAAATTATACATCAGGCTGGGAGCAAGAGCAGCAGTTTGATGGAATTCGGGGAGAAATCTACAACGCATTAGCGACATTCAATGATATAATCTAATGTTATTACCTGTGGAGCTGAATACAGGGTTTATTGTCAGAATAACTTGTAATGCATTGTGGAATCAATCAATGAAATGGGAATAAATACAAAATGAAAGTAACAGATGTTTGATCAAGGAGAGATTAAATGATCAATCTACCTTTAGCCCAGCAGACAAAAGCACCGCCCGAGGTACCAGGGACACAAATGACCAGACCCTCTCAGGAAGCCTTCATGTCCCGGGATCAGTCAGCATTTGGAGCGGTGCAATTCGCTTCTGTGCCCCTGTGTTAGGGAGGGGGAAATCCCGCTTGGATTCCTGCTCCTGGTTAGAATATTCATTCTATTTAGAACTGAAAATGAATGCAACAGCAAAATACAGAAACTGCAACCTTGGCATGCAATAATTACAGGCAATTGTAGGTAAAATGTACGGATGTAATATGACAATGCTAAGATATTAAATACAAATGGACTGCAGTTATAAAGATAACTGGGCTGTCAGAAATATTTTCTGCGTTTTTGTTGAAATCCACAAACTGTAGCTCATTGAAAGGAAGTTTTCCCAAATAACATTGCAAAGAATGGACTGTGAATTAAAATGAATAGCTATCATTGACCAGGTAATATCCCACTAAATGCATTTATTAGCATCGAAATCAGACGACTTATCCCACAGACAAGGTGCCGTCGAATGCTTTTGTAAAGTATCTGACCACGAATGGAAGAGATTTAGCCTTGTCCTTTTTCACCTGTTGATTTCCAATTTGTGTAGAGAATATTAGACAGCAAAATATCAAAGGATTTTCTTAACATTAATGCTTCAGTTACAATCTCCTAAACCAAGACAACATTCTTCAGATCGGAGACAAATGTTCAGTGTAGATAACAGACTGAGAATTGTTAAACAAAGTGACTTGTCCAATATCTTTGCCTGAGTTGAATGTAGAACTTTTGAATCTTGGTTACACCATATCACCTTCAGAATCAATAGCCGACAGCAGCGCGGATGGGATGGGGAATGACACGGAGAGAAACATAGTTAAATATGGTCTACATAATTAATAGCTGGATACACCGACAGCAGCCAGGGTGAGGGGTTGGGGGAGTAAATGACAAGAACAGTAATGCAGTTAAACATGATTTACACAATTAATAGCTGGATAGTGAGACTTACCAGGGGCACCAACAGTAGCGAGGATGTTCCAGTATGTTTATATAACAACCCGTGCGGTAACAAAAATGCAGCAACTTGGAACACAGAATACCATTAATAACTGAATATCCCACGCTCAATAGCAGGAATAATATTACAGTGTAACATGTTTTATAGAATTGATAACTGGACATAGATACTCACTAGGAACACCAACAGCAGCGAGGAGGGGATAGTAAAACTTTTGTATCTCATAACACATGTCTAATATCGGAAATGGGATATAATAACCTTCTGGTGGCGGCGGGGGCGGTGGAGGTGGAGGTGGTACAGCCATGCCTTCTCTTCTGTTCGTGTCTGGTGGTCTTTGTGATGGGCGCAGCGCGCTGACTGTATGAGGTGACACAGTGAAGGGAGCTCCTTATTTAGAGCAGAGTTAAATTCCCGAGTGACATCATTAGGCCCCACTGTAATTGGCATTAATTACAGTCATTGAACAAACAGACTCATTGAACCATTGTCACCACAATACTTTACTGCAGCACAATCTAGCTCAACTTATTGTACACAGTTTTAAATTAAAAGTGGGCGAAGGCGCAATATTTCACCCGCCCGCTTTATAAGGAGGACAGAAGTGAGAGATCAGAGTTTCTCTTCCTGTATTGAAATCAAACTGAGAACAAAAGAGAAGAAAGTGACAGAAAAAAGGAAGGAATAAATAGTGAAAAAGATGGATTAGCACAATCTTGTTTTTTGAATTATTCCATCAGAGCAAAAACATTCACTACAAATAAATGATCTTAAAATGGCAGGATATTCGAAATCACCGACCGCAGTCCGGGAATGGCCAACAGCAAACTTCTTGCGCCTCCATCCAGGTTTGTGGATACAGGGTCACTGACCCTGGGCATTGTGGATACAGAGTCACTGACACTGGGCATTGTGGATACAGAGTCACTGACCCTGGGCATTGTGGATACAGAGTCACTGACCCTGGGCATTGTGGGGTCAGAGTCACTGACCCTGGGCATTGTGGATACAGGGTCACTGACTCTGGGCATAGTGGATACAGAGTCAGTGATCCAGTGCTTGTGGATACAGAGTCACTGATCCTGGGCATTGTGGATACAGAGTCGCTGACCCTGGGCAATGTGGATACAGAGTCACTGACCTTGGGTATAGTGCATACAGAGTCACTGACCCTTAGCATTGTGGGTACAGGGTCACTGACCCTGGGCATTGTGTATGCAGAGTCACTGACCCTGGGCATTGTTGGTACAGAGTCACTGACCCTGGGCATTGTGGATACAGATTCACTGAGCGTGGGCATTGGGGATACAGAGTCACTGACACTGGGCATTGTGGGTACAGTGTCACTGACCCTGGGCACAGTGGATACAGAGTCACTGATCCTGTGCCTTGTGGGTACTGGGTCACTGACCCTGGGCATTGTGGATACAGAGTCACTGAACCTGGGCTTTGTGGGTATAGAGTAACTGATCCTTGCATTGTGGAAACAGATTCACTGACCCTGGGCATTGTGGATACATAGTCACTGACGCTGGGCATTGTTGGTACAGAGTCACTGACCCTGGGCATTGTGGATACAGAATTCACTGACCCTGGGCATTGTTGGTACAGAGTCACTGACCCTGGCATTGTGGATACAGTGTCACTGACCCTGGGCATTGTGGATACAGTGTCACTGACCCTGGGCATTGTGGATATAGAGTCACTGAACCTGGGCATTGTGGGTGCAGCCTCACTGACCCTGGGCATTGTGGGTACAGGGTCACTGAACCTGGGCATTGTAGATGCAGAGTCACTGACACTGGGCATTGTGGTTACCGAGTCATTGACCCTCGGCATTGTGGGTACAGGGTCACTGAACTTGGGTATTGTGGATACAGGTTCATTGAACCTGGGCATTGTGGATACAGAGTCACTGACCCTGGCATGGTGTGTACAGAGACACTGACCCTGGGCATAGTGGATTCAGTATCACTGACCCTGGGCATTGTGGATGCAGCGTCACTGACCCTGGGCGTTGTGGGTACAGAGTCACTGACCCTGGGCATTGTGGATGCAGCGTCACTGACCCTGGGCATTGTGGATAAAGAATCACTGACACTGGGCATTGTGGATACAGAGTCACTGACCCTGGGCGTTGTGGGTACAGAGTCACTGACCCTGGGCATTGTGGATGCAGCGTCACTGACCCTAGACATTGTGGATACAGAGTCACTCACCCTGGGCATTGTGGATAAAGAATCACTGACCCTGGGCATTGTGGATACAAAGTCACTGACCCTGGGCATTGTGCGTACAGAGTCACTGACCCTGGGCATTGTGGGTACAGGGTCACTGACCCTGGGCATTGTGGGTCTAGAGTCACTGACACTGGGCATTGTGGTTACCGAGTCATTGACCCTCGGCATTGTGGGTACAGGATCACTGACCTTGGGCATTGTGGCTACAGGTTCACTGACCCTGGGCATTGTGGATACAATGTCACTGACCCTGGCATTGTGGATACAGAATCACTGACCCTGGGCATTGTGGATGCAGCGTCACTGACCCTGGACATTGTGGATACTGAGCCACTGACCCTGGGCATTGTAGATACAGAGTCACTGACCCTGGGCATTATGGATAAAGAATCACTGACACTGGGCATTGTGGATACAGAGTCACTGACCCTGGGCGTTGTGGGTACAGAGTCACTGACCCTGGGCATTGTGGATGCAGCGTCTCTGACCCTAGACATTGTGGATACAGAGTCACTGACGCTGGACATTGTCGATACAGAGTCACTGACCCTGGGCATTGTGGATACAGAGTCAATGTCCCTGGGCATTGTGGATACAGAATCATTGACCCTGGTCATTGTGGATACCGAGTCACTGATCCTGGGCATTGTGGTTACAGGGTCACTGTTACTGGGCATTGTGGATACAGAATCATTGACCCTGGGCATTGTGGATACAGAGTCACTGATCCTGGGCATTGTGGCTACAGAGTCACTGACGCTGGGCATTGTTGATACCGAGTCACTGACCCTGGGCATTGTGGATACAGGTCACTGACACTAGGCATTGTGGATACAGGTCACTGACACTGTGAATTTTGAATACAGAGTCACTGACCCTGGGTATTGTGGGTACAGAGTCACTGACCCTGGGCATTGTAGATACAGAGTTACTGATCCTGATCATTGTTAATACAGAGTCACTGACCCTGGGCATTGTGGGTACAGGGTCATTGACCCTGGGCATTATGGGTACAGATTCACTGACCCTGGGCATTGTGGATACAGAGTCACTGACCCTGGGCATTGTGGGTACAGGGTCACTGACCCTGGGCATTGTGGGTCTAGAGTCACTGACACTGGGCATTGTGGTTACCGAGTCATTGACCCTCGGCATTGTGGGTACAGGGTCACTGACATTGGGCATTGTGGATACAGGTTCACTGACCCTGGGCATTGTGGATACAAAGTCACTGACCCTGGCATTGTGGATACAGAATCACTGACCCTGTGCATTGTGGATGCAGCGTCACTGACCCTGGACATTGTGGATACTCTGCCACTGACCCTGGGCATTGTAGATACAGAGTCACTGACCCTGGGCATTGTGGATAAAGAATCACTGACACTGGGCATTGTGGATACAGAGTCACTGACCCTGGGCGTTGTGGGTACAGAGTCACTGACCCTGGGCATTGTGGATGCAGCGTCACTGACCCTAGACATTGTGGATACAGAGTCACTGACCCTGGGCATTGTGGATAAAGAATCACTGACCCTGGGCATTGTGGATACAAAGTCACTGACCCTGGGCATTGTGCGTACAGAGTCACTGACCCTGGGCATTGTGGGTACAGGGTCACTGACCCTGGGCATTGTGGGTCTAGAGTCACTGACACTGGGCATTGTGGTTACCGAGTCATTGACCCTCGACATTGTGGGTACAGGATCACTGACCTTGGGCATTGTGGCTACAGGTTCACTGACCCTGGGCATTGTGGATACAATGTCACTGACCCTGGCATTGTGGATACAGAATCACTGACCCTGGGCATTGTGGATGCAGCGTCACTGACCCTGGACATTGTGGATACTGAGCCACTGACCCTGGGCATTGTAGATACAGAGTCACTGACCCTGGGCATTATGGATAAAGAATCACTGACACTGGGCATTGTGGATACAGAGTCACTGACCCTGGGCGTTGTGGGTACAGAGTCACTGACCCTGGGCATTGTGGATGCAGCGTCACTGACCCTGGACATTGTGGATACTCTGCCACTGACCCTGGGCATTGTAGATACAGAGTCACTGACCCTGGGCATTGTGGATAAAGAATCACTGACACTGGGCATTGTGGATACAGAGTCACTGACCCTGGGCGTTGTGGGTACAGAGTCACTGACCCTGGGCATTGTGGATGCAGCGTCACTGACCCTAGACATTGTGGATACAGAGTCACTGACCCTGGGCATTGTGGATAAAGAATCACTGACCCTGGGCATTGTGGATACAAAGTCACTGACCCTGGGCATTGTGCGTACAGAGTCACTGACCCTGGGCATTGTGGGTACAGGGTCACTGACCCTGGGCATTGTGGGTCTAGAGTCACTGACACTGGGCATTGTGGTTACCGAGTCATTGACCCTCGGCATTGTGGGTACAGGATCACTGACCTTGGGCATTGTGGCTACAGGTTCACTGACCCTGGGCATTGTGGATACAATGTCACTGACCCTGGCATTGTGGATACAGAATCACTGACCCTGGGCATTGTGGATGCAGCGTCACTGACCCTGTTTATTGTGGATACTGAGCCACTGACCCTGGGCATTGTAGATACAGAGTCACTGACCCTGGGCATTATGGATAAAGAATCACTGACACTGGGCATTGTGGATACAGAGTCACTGACCCTGGGCGTTGTGGGTACAGAGTCACAGACCCTGGGCATTGTGGATGCAGCGTTACTGACCCTAGACATTGTGGATACAGAGTCACTGGCCCTGGGCATTGTGGATACAGAATCACTGACCCTGAACATTGTGGATACAGAGTCACTGACCCTGGACATTGTGGATACAGAGTCACTGACCCTGGGCATTGTGGATACAGAGTCACTGACGCTGGACATTGTGGATACAGAGTCACTGACCCTGGGCATTGTGGATACAGAGTCAATGTCCCTGGGCATTGTGGATACAGAATCATTGACCCTGGTCATTGTGGATACCGAGTCACTGATCCTGGGCATTGTGGTTACAGGGTCACTGTTACTGGGCATTGTGGATACAGAATCATTGACCCTGGGCATTGTGGATACAGAGTCACTGATCCTGGGCATTGTGGATACAGAGTCACTGACGCTGGGCATTGTTGATACCGAGTCACTGACCCTGGGCATTGTGGATACAGGTCACTGACACTAGGCATTGTGGATACAGGTCACTGACACAGTGAATTTTGAATACAGAGTCACTGACCCTGGGTATTGTGGGTACAGAGTCACTGACCCTGGGCATTGTAGATACAGAATTACTGATCCTGATCATTGTTAATACAGAGTCACTGACCCTGGGCATTGTGGGTACAGGGTCACTGACCCTGGGCATTATGGGTACAGATTCACTGACCCTGGGCATTGTGGATACAGATTCAGTGACCCTGGGCATTGTGGATACAGAGTCACTGACTCTGGGCATTGTGGGTACAGAGTCACTGACCCTGGGCATTGTGGGTACAGAGTCACTGACCCTGGGCATTCTGGATACAGAGTCACTGACCCTGGGCTTTGTGGATACAGAGTCACTGACCCTGGGCATTGTTGATACAGAATCATTGACCCTGGGCATTTTGGATTCTGAGTCACTGACCCTGGACCTTGTGGATACAGAGTCACTGACCCTTGGAATTGTGGATACAGAATCATTGACCCTGGGCATTGTGGATATAGAGTCACCGACCCTGGACCTTGTGGGTACAGTGTCACTAACACTGGGCATTGTGGAGACAGAGTCACTCACGCTGGGCATTGGAGATAAAGAGTTTTGTGTATAGAAATCTATCTATCTCCTTCTTAAATATATTCAGTGACTTGGCCTCCACCGCCTTTTGTGGTAGAGAATTCCACAGGTTCACCACCCTCTGAGAGAAGAGATGTCTCCTCATCTCAGTCCTAAATATACTACCCTGTATACTGAGACTGTGTCCCATAATTCTAGACCTCCCAGACAGGGGAAACATCGTCCCTGAATCTAGTCTGTCTAGCCCTGTCAGAATTTTATACATTTCAATGAGACCCCCTCTCATTCTTCTAAACTCTAGTGAATACAGGCCTAGTCGATCCAATCTCTCCTGATACGACAGTCCTGCCATCCCAGTAATCATTCTGGTGAACCTTCGCTGCACTCCCTCTATGGCAAATATATCCTTTCTTATGTAAGGAGACCAAAACTGCACATAGTACCCCAGTTGAGGTCTCAACAAGGCCCTGTATAACTGTAGTAAGGCATCCTTGCTCTTGTACTCAAATCCTCTGGCAATGAAGACCAACATACCATTTGCCTTCCTAACTGTTTGCTGCACCTGCATGTTTACTTTCAGTGACTGGTGCACAAGGGCACGCAGGTCCCTTTGTATATCAACATTTCCCAATCTATCACAACTTAAGTAATACGCTGCCTTTCTGTTTATCCTACTGAAGTGGATAACTTTAGATGTATCCACGTTTTACTGCATCTGCCATGTATTTTTCCACTGACTCAACTTGTCTAAATCGCCTTGAAGCCTCTTTGCATCCTCCTCACAACTCACAATCCCACCTAGTTTCGTGTCGTCAGCAAACTTGAAAATATTACATTTAGTTCCCTCATTCAAATCATTCATATATATTGTGAATAGCTGGGGCTCAAGTACTGCTCCCAGCGGTACCCCACTAGTCACCGCCTGCCACCACTAAAAAGAGCCATTTATTCCTACTCTCTGTTTCCTGTCTGTTAATCAATTTTCTGGACCGGTTCCTGCAGATTGGTGGGTAGCAAATGTAACCCCGCTGTTGAAGAAAAGAGGGAGAGAGAAAACGGGGAACTACAGATCGGTTAGCCTAACATCAGTAGTTGGGTAAAAGCTGGAATCTATTAGAAAGGATAAAATAACTGGGTACTTCGTAAGATTGGACAGAGTCAACATGGATTTATGAAAGGGACAGAGGGACAGAGATACAGGGGGTGAGAGGGAACGTGAGACAGGGACAGGGGGAGAGAGGCACAGGGGCAGAGAAGGACAGGGGGATAGAGGGACGGGGGAGAGGGACAGGGGGAGAGTGGATCAGGGGGAGAGAGGTACAGGTAGAGAGAGAGACGGGGGAAAGAAGTGCAGGGGGAGAGAGGATCTGTGGTAAGAGGGACTGTGGGAGAGCGAGACTGGGGGAGAGATAAATGGGGGAATGGGGCAGGGAGGAGAGAGGGACGGGGTGAGTGAGAGACGGGGAGAGAGGAACGGGGGGGAGAGAGGGACAAGGGCAGAGAGGTACAAGGGCAGAGAGGGTCAAGGGGAGAGAGGAACGGGGTGAGAGGGACTGGGAGAGAGGGACATGCGGGACATGAGGAGGGAAGAGTGACAGGGGGAGGGGGGGCATGTGAGAGAGGGACAGGGGGAGTGAGGGAAAGGGGGCGTGTGGGACGGGGGCAAGCGTGACAGGGGAGTAAGGGAACGAGGAGAGAGAGACAGGCGGAGCGAGGTACAGGGGAGAGAGGGACAGGGCGAGAGAGGTACGGGGGAGAGAGGAACAGGGGAGAGTGGTGACAGGGGGAGAGGGACGGGGGAGAGTGACAGGGGGAATGGGGCAGGGAGGAGAGATGAACCGGGTGGGAGTTTGACGGGGGGAGGAGAGAGGGAAAAGGGCAGAGAGGTACAAGTCTAGCGAGGGACAAGGCAGAGAGGGACAAGGGGAGAGAGGAACGGGTTGAGAGGGAAAGGGGAGAGAGGAACAGGGTGAGAGTGGGATGGGCGAGGGGTACTGGAGAGAGAGGAGCAGGGTGAGAGGGACAGTGAGAGAGAGGGACATGGGAGTGAGGGACAGCGGGAGAGAGGAGCAGGATGAGAGGGACAGTGTGAGAGAGGGACATGGGAGTGAGGGACTTATGGGAGAGAGGAACATGTGGGGCGAGGGATGGGGATCAGAGGATCGGGGAGAGGGACAGGGGAGAGGGCACAGGGGGAGCGAGGGACAGGGGGCGAGAGGGACTGTGAGGAGAGAATGATAGGTCGAAAGGAAATGGAGGGAGAGTTGAACAGAGTGAGAGAGAGATGGGGGAGAGAGGAACATGGGAGAGAGGTACAGGGGGAGAGAGGGCCTGTGGGGAGTGTGGGAAATGGAGAGAGAGTTACAGTGGGGAGAAAGGTTGAGGTGGAGAAAGGAACAGGGGGAGAGAGGGACAGGGAGAGAGTGAGACAGGGGGGAGAGAGGGTCAGTGAGAGTGGAATAGGGGGAGAGAGGGATGGGGGAGCGAAGGCGTGGGCGAAGAGGGATAGGTGAGAGAAGAACAGGGCAAGAGAGGAATTCGGGGAGAGAGGGAAGCAGGAGAGAGAGACGGGGAGAGAGTGACAGAGGGAGAGAGGGACAGGGGGAGAGAGGGAAAGCGGGAGATAGTGAAAGTGGGAGAGAGCGGCAGCGGGAGAGAGGAACGGGGAGCGAGGGTCGGGGAGAGAGGTACAGGGGGAGAGAGGCTCATGGGCGAGAGGGACTGGGGGAGAGAGGGACAGGGGGGAGAGGGGCAGCGGGGAATGGGGCAGGGAGGAGAGAGGGACGGGGAGAGAGGGACGGGGGGAGAGAGGGACAAGGGGTGAGAGTTACAAGGGCAGAGAGGGACAAGCCTGAGAGGGTCAAGAGGAGAGAGGAACAGGGGGGAGAGGGACAGGGGAGAGAGGGACAGAGGGAGAGATGGACGGGTTGTAGGGGGACAGAGGAGAGGAGCAGGGGCGAGAGGGGCAGTGGGAGAGTGCGACATGGAAGAGAGTGACAGGGGGAGCAAGGAACAGGGGGAGAGAGGGACAGGGGGTAGAGAGGGACAGGGGGAGAAAGGAACACGGGAGAGAGGGTTAGGGGGGAGAGAGGGATCGGAAGAGAGGGGCGGGGGACAGAGAGGTACAAGGGCAGAAAAGTACAAGCTTTAGAGGGACAAGGGGAGAGGGGAACGGGATGAGAGGGATAGGGGAGAGAGGGACAGTGGGAGAGAGGGACAGGGGAGTGAGGAACCGGGGAGAGTGTGACAGTGGGGAGAGAAAGACAGCGGGAGAGAGGGACAGGGGAGAGAGGGACAGGGGGAGATAGGGGCAGGGGAGATGGGGACGGGGAGGAGAGGGACAGGGGAGTGAGGAACCGGGGAGATAGTGACAGTTGGAAGAGAGGGATAGGGGAAATGAGGGACAGGTGAGAGAGGGACAGGGGGAGAGAGGGATAGGGGAAATGAGGGACAGGTGAGAGAGGGACAGGGGGAGAGAGGGACGGGGGGAGAGAGGGACAGGGGGAGAGAGGGGCAGGGGAGATGGGGACGGGGAGGAGAGGGACAGGGGAGTGAGGGACCGGGGAGATAGTGACAGTTGGGAGAGAGGGATAGGGGAAATGAGGGACAGGTGAGAGAGGGACAGGGGGAGAGAGGGACAAGGGGATAGAGGGACAACGGGAGACAGGGACGGGGAGAGACTGACAGGGGGAGAGGGCGACAGTGGGAGAGAGGTACGGGGGGAGAGAGGGACAAGCCTTAGAGTGTCAAGGGGAGAGGGGAACGGTGTGAGAGAGATAGGGGAGAGAGGGACAGGGGGAGAGAGGGACAGGGGGAGAGAGGGACAGGGGAGAAGGGACATGTGCAGAACCGGACAGGTGAAGACAGTGACATGGGAGAGTGTGACAGGGGGAGAGATGGAAAGTGGGAGAGTGGAAAAGGGTGAGACAGGGACAGGGGTAGAGAGGGACAGGGGAGAGAGGGACGGAGCGAGTGAGGGATGGGGAGAGAGGGATGGTGGAAAGAAGTACTGGGGAGAGAGGGACGGGGCAGAGAGGGACAAGGGCAGAGCGGGACAAGAGCAGTTAGGGTGACGGGGTAGAGTGACAGTGGGTGAGAGGGACAGGGGGAGAGAGGGACCCGGGCGGGAGGGGCGAGGCAGAGGGGGTCGCAATAGTGAGGAACTGGGGGGAGAGGGACATGGTTTGAGAGGGTCAAGGGCAGAGAGAGACAAGTGCAGAGAGGGACAAAGGCAGTGAGGGACAGGCAGAGAGAGGAACATGGGGGAGAGGGACAGGCGGAGAGAGGGACAGGGTAGAGAGGGACAGGCGAAGAGAGAGCCATGGGGGGAAAGGGACACGTGGAGAGAGCAACAGGGGAGTGAGTAACGGGGAAAAGTGTGAAAGTGGGGAGATAGGGACATGGGGAGAGAGGGACAGTGGAAAGTATGACAGGGGGAGAGCGGGACAGGGGAGAGTGGGACCGGGGCGAGAGGTACAGTGGGAGAGAGGGACAGGGAGAGAGAGGGACAGGGGGAGAGAGGGTCAGGGGCAGAGAGTGACAGGCGGAAAGAGGGACAGGCAGAGAGAAGGACAGGGGAAGAGATGGACAGCAGGAGAGACGGACGGGGGAGAGACTGACAGGGGGAAAGAGTGACAGTGGGAGAGAGAGACGGGGGTGAGAGGGAAAGGGGGAGAGAGGGACGGGGGGAGAGAGGGACAGGGAGAGAGTGTCGGGGGAGAGAGGGACGGTACAGAGGGATGGGGACAGAAAGGTACTTGGGCAGAAAATGACAAGCCTTCGAGGGGAGAGGGGGAACGGGGTGAGGAAGACAGGGCACAGAGGGGACAGGGGGGAGAGAGGGACAGGGGAGAGATGGACAGGGGGAGAGAGGGACGGGAAGAGAGGGACAGGGGAGAGAGGGACATGGGCGGAAACGGACATGGGGAGAGAGCGACGTGGGAGAGTGGAAAAGTGTGAGAGAGGGACATGGGGAGAGAGGGACAGGAGTGAGAGGGACAAGGGTAGGGCGGGACAAGGGAAGTTAGGGATACGGGGAGAGAGGGACAGTGGGTGAGAGGGACAGGGGGGGAGAGAGGGAGATGGGGGGAGGGGGTCAGAGGGAGAGTGACAGGGTGAGAGGGACAGGGGGGAGAGAGGGACCCGGGCGGGATGGACGCGGGAGAGGTGGTCGGGTTAGTGACGAACTGGTGGGAGAGGGACAGGGTGTGAGAGGGTTAAGAGCAGAGAGAGGCAAGTGCAGAGAGGGACAAAGGCAGTGAGGGACCGGGGGAGAGAGGGACATGGGGGGAGAGGGATAGGCGGAGAGAGGGACAGGGGGGGAGAGGGACAGGGGAGAGAGGGACAGGGGGGAGAGGGGCAGGGTTAGAGAGGGACAGGGCGAAGAGAGTGACATTGTGGGAGAGGGACAAGGGGAGAGAGCGACAGGGGAGAGAGGGACATTGGAGAGAGTGACAGGGGAAGAGGGACAGGGGAGAGAGGGACAGGCGAAGAGAGTGACATGGGGGGAGAGGGACACGGGGAGAGAGAGACAGGGGAGAGAGGAACGGGGGGAGAGAGGGATGGGGGACAGAGAAGTACAAGGGCAGAAAGGGACAAGCCTTACAGAGACAAGGGGAGAGGGGAACGTGATGAGGGAGACAGGGAAGAGAGGGACAGGGGGAGAGAGGGGACATCGGATAGAGGGACAGTGGGAGAGAGGAACAGGGCCGTGAATAACTCGGGGAGAGTGTGACAATGGGGAGGGAAAGACAGGGGGGGAGAGAGGGACAGGGGAGAGAGGGACAGGGGGAGAGAGGGACAGGGGGAGAGAGGGACAGGGGAGAGAGGGACATGGGCAGAGACGGACAGGGGGAGAGAGGGACCAGGGCGGGAGGGACGAGGGAGAGGGGGTCGGGGTACTGAGGAACAGTGGGGGAGAGGGCCAGGGTATGAGAGGGTCAAGGGCAGAGAGAGACAAATACAGAGAGGCACAAAGGCAGTGAGGGACCGGGGAAGAGAGGGACATGAGGGGAGAGGGGCAGGCGAAGAGAGTGACAGTGGTGGAGAGGGACACGGGGAGAGAGCGACAGGGGAGAGAGGGACGGGGGAGAGAGGTACAGGGTGAGAGAGGGTCATGGGCTAGATAGGGACAGGGGGGTGAGGGCAGGGTTAAAGTGGCAGGGAGGAGTGGGGGGACGGCGTGAGAGAGGTACGGGGAGAGTGGGACGGGGGAGAGAGGGACAAGGGCAGAGAGGTACATGGGCAGAGAGGTACAAGCTTGAGAGCTACAAGTGGAGAGAGATTTGTGGTGAGAGGGACAGAGGAGAGAGGGACAGGGGAGGGAGGGAGAGAGGGACAGGGAGAGAGAGGGACATGGGAGAGAGGGACATGGGAGTGAGAAACAGGGGGCGAGAGGGACGGTGCAAGAGGGACGGGGGAGTGAGGGGACCGGGGAGACTGGGTCAGGGGAGTGAGGAACAGGGGAATGTGGGATAGTGGGGAGACAGTGACAGGGGGAGAGAGGGACAGGGGACAGTATGACAGGGGGAGAGAGGGAGAGGGGAGTGAGGGACCGGGGCGAGAGTGACAGTGGGAGAGAGGGACAGGGGGCGAGAAGGACGGGGCAAGAGGTACAGGGGAGTGAGGGACCGGGGAGAGAGTGACAGTGAGTCGAGAGGGACAGGGG
>JASTWF010000124.1:818520-975606 GCA_030390025.1 Squalus acanthias | reverse complement strand
GTCACTGACACTGGGCATTGTGGATAAAGAGTCACTAACCCAGGGCATTGTGGATGCAGAGTCACTGACCCTGGGCATTATTGGTACAGGGTCACTGAACCTGGGCATTGTGGATACAGAGTCACTGACCCTGGGCATTTTGGATACAGCGTCACGGAGCCTGGGCATTGTGGATACAGAGTCACTGACCCTGGGCATTGTGGATACAGCGTCACTGACCCTGGGCATTTTGGATACAGAGTCACTGACCCTGGGCATTGTGGATACAGAGTCACTGACCCTGGGAATTGTTGGTGCAGAGCCACTGACACTGGGCATTGTGGATACAGCGTCACCGACCCTGGTCATTGTGGATTCAGATTTACTGACACTGGGCATTGTGGATACAGAGTAACTTACCCTGGGCATTATGGGTACAGAGTCACTGACCCTGGGCATTGTGGGTACAGAGTCACTGACCCTGGGGATTGTTGGTACAGATCTTCTGACTCTGGGCATTGTGGATACAGAGTCACTGACCCTGGGTATTGTGGATACAGAGTCACTGACCCTGGGCATTATGGATACAGATTCACTAAACCTGGGCATTGTGGATAGAGATTCACTGACCTGGGCAATGGGGATACAGAGTCACTGACAATGGGCATTGTGGATACAGGGTCAATGACCCTGGGCATTGTGGGTACAGAGTCACTGACCCTGGACATTGTGGATACAGGGTCACTGACCCTGGGCATTGTGGATAAAGTGTCACTGACCTTGGGCATTGTGGATACAGAGTCACTGACGCTCTGCATTGTGGATACAGAGTCACTGACCCCGGGCATTGTGGGTACAGAGTCACTGACCCTGGGCATTGTGGATACAGAGTCAGTGACCCTGGGCATTGTGGATACAGAGTCAGTGACCCAGGGCATTGTGGATACAGAGTCACTGACCCTGGGCATTGTGGATACAGGGTCACTGACCCTGGGCATTGTGGGAACAGAGTCACTGACCCTGGGCATTGTGGATACAGGGTCACTGACCCTGGGCATTGTGGATCCAGTGTCACTGTCGCTGGGCATTGTTGATACAGAGTCACTGACCCTGGGCAGTGTGGATACTGCTCACTGACACTGGGCATTGTGAATAAAGTGTCACTAACCCAGGGAATTGTGGATACAGAGTCACTGACCTTGGGCATTATTGGTACAGGGTCACTGACCCTGGGCATTGTGGATACAGAGTCACTGATGCTGGGCATTGTTGGTACAGAGTCACTGACCCTGGGCATTGTGGATACAGAGTCACTGACCCTGGGCATTGTGGATACAGAGTCACTGATCCTGGGCATTGTGGATACAGAGTCAATTACGCTGGGCATTTTGGGTACAGAGTCACTGACCCTGGGCATTCTGGGTACAGAGTCACTGACCCTGGACATTGTGGGTACAGAGTCACTGACCCTGGGCATTGTGGGTACAGAGTCACTGACCCTGGGCATTGTGGGTACAGATCTTCTGAACCTGGGCATTGTGGATACAGAGTCACTGACCCTGGGTATTGTGAATACAGACTCACTGATCCTGGGCATTATGGATACAGAGTCACTGAACCTGGGCATTGTAGATACAGATTCACTAACCCTGGGCATTGTGGATACAGAGTCACTGACACTGGGCATTGTTGATACAGGGTCACTGACCCTGGGCATTATGGGTACAGAGTCACTGACCCTGGACATTGTGGATACAGGGTCACTGACCCTGGGCTTTGTGGATAAAGTGTCACTGACCTTGGGCATTGTGGATACAGAGTCACTGATGCTGTGCATTGTGGATACAGAGTCACTGACCCAGGGCATTGTTGGTACTGAGTCACTGACACTGCGCATAGTGGACACAGTGTCAATGAACATTGGCATTGTGGAGACAGAATCACTGACCCTGGGCATTGTGGATACAGAATCACTGACCCTGGGCATAGTGAATACAGAGTCACCGACCCTGGGCATTGTGGAGACAGAGTCACTGACCCTGGGCGTTCTGGGTACCGAGTCACTGACCCTGGACAATGTGGATACAGCGTCACTGACCCTGGGCATTTTGAATACAGAGTCACTGACCCTGGGCATTGTGGATACAGAGTCACTGACCCTGGGCATCGTGGGTACAGAGTTACTGACCTGGGAATTGTGGTACAGAGTCACTGACCCTGGTCATTTTGGGTACAGATTCACTGACCCTGGGCATTGTGGGTACAGATTCACTGACTCTGGGCATTGTGGATACAGAGTCACTGACCTTGGGCATTGTTGGGACAGAGTCACTGACCCTGGGCATTGTGGATACAGAGTCACTGACCCTGGGCATTGTGGGTACAGAGACACTGACCCTGGGCATTGTCGATACAGAGTCACTGAACCTGTGCATTGTGGATACAAAGTCACTGAAGCTGTGCATTGTGGATACAGAGTTACTGAACCTGGGCTTTGTGGATACAGAGTCACGGACCCTGGGCATTGTTGGTACAGAGTCACTGACCCTGCGCGTTGTGGATACAGCATCACTGACCTGGGCATTGTTGATTCAGAGTCACTGACCCTGGGCATTGTGGATACAGAGTCACTTACCCTGGGCATTGTGGATACAGAGTCACTTACCCTGGGCATTGTGGATACAGAGTCACTGACCCTGGGCATTGTGGGTACAGAGTTACTGACCTGGGAATTGTGGTACAGAGTCACTGACCCTGGTCATTTTGGGTACAGATTCACTGACCCTGGGCATTGTGGATACAGAGTCACTGACCCTGGCTATTGTGGATACAGAGTCACTGACCCTGGGCATTGTGGATACAGAATCACTGTCCCTGGGCATTGTGGATACAGAGTCACTGTCCCTGGGCATTGTGGATACAGAGTCACTGACGCTGGGCATTGTGGATACAGAGTCACTGACCCTGGGCATTGTTGGTACTGAGTCACTGAACCTGGGCATTCTGGGTACCGAGTCACTGACCCTGGACATTGTGGATACAGCGTCACTGACCCTGGGCATTTTGAATATAGAGTCACTGACCCTGGGCATTGTGGATACAGAGTCACTGACCCTGGGCATTGTGGGTACAGAGTTACTGACCTGTGAATTGTGGTACAGAGTCACAGACCCTGGTCATTTTGGGTACAGATTCACTGACCCTGGGCATTGTGGGTACAGAGTCACTGACCCTGGCTATTGTGGATACAGAGTCGCTGACCCTGGGCATTGTGGATACAGAGTCACTGTCCCTGGGGATTGTGGATACAGAGTCACTGTCCCTGGGCATTGTGGATACAGAGTCACTGACGCTTTGCATTGTGGATACAGAGTCACTGACCCTGGGCATTGTGGATACAGAGTCACTGACCCTGGGCATTGTGGATACAGAGTCACTGACCCTGGGCATTGTTGGTACAGAGTCACTGACCCTGGGCATTGTGGATGCAGCGTCACTGACCCTGGGCATTGTGGATACAGAGTGACTGCCCCAGGGCATTGTGGATACAGGGTCACTGACCCTGGGCATTGTGGGAACAGAGTCACTGACCCTGGGCATTGTGGATACAGGGTCACTGACCCTGGGCATTGTGGATCCAGTGTCACTGTCGCTGGGCATTGTTGATACAGAGTCACTGACAATGGGCATTGTGGATACAGGGTCAATGACCCTGGGCATTGTGGGTACAGAGTCACTGACCCTGGACATTGTGGATACAGGGTCACTGACCCTGGGCATTGTGGATAAAGTGTCACTGACCTTGGGCATTGTGGATACAGAGTCACTGACCCCGGGCATTGTGGGTACAGAGTCACTGACCCTGGGCATTGTGGATACAGAGTCAGTGACCCTGGGCATTGTGGATACAGAGTCAGTGACCCAGGGCATTGTGGATACAGAGTCACTGACCCTGGGCATTGTGGATACAGGGTCACTGACCCTGGGCATTGTGGGAACAGAGTCACTGACCCTGGGCATTGTGGATACAGGGTCACTGACCCTGGGCATTGTGGATCCAGTGTCACTGTCGCTGGGCATTGTTGATACAGAGTCACTGACCCTGGGCAGTGTGGATACTGCTCACTGACACTGGGCATTGTGAATAAAGTGTCACTAACCCAGGGAATTGTGGATACAGAGTCACTGACCTTGGGCATTATTGGTACAGGGTCACTGACCCTGGGCATTGTGGATACAGAGTCACTGATGCTGGGCATTGTTGGTACAGAGTCACTGACCCTGGGCATTGTGGATACAGAGTCACTGACCCTGGGCATTGTGGATACAGAGTCACTGATCCTGGGCATTGTGGATACAGAGTCAATTACGCTGGGCATTTTGGGTACAGAGTCACTGACCCTGGGCATTCTGGGTACAGAGTCACTGACCCTGGGCATTGTGGGTACAGATTCACTGACCCTTGGGCATTGTGGATACAGAGTCACTGACCCTGGGCATTGTCGGTACAGAGTCACTGACCCTGGGCATTGTGGATACAGAGTCACTGACACTGGGCATTTTGGGTACAGAGTCACTGACCATGGGCATTGTGGATGCAGAGTCACTGACCGTGTGCATTGTGGATACTAAGTCAGTGACCCTGGGCATTGTGGATACAGATTCACTGACCCTGGGCATTGTGGATACAGAGTCACTGACCCTGGGCATTGTTGGTACAGAGCCACTGGCCCTGGGCATTGTGGATGCAGCGTCACTGACCCTGGACATTGTGGGTACAGAGTCACTGACCCTGGGCATTGTGGGTACAGAGTCACTGACCCTGGGCATTGTGGGTACAGATCTTCTGAACCTGGGCATTGTGGATACAGAGTCACTGACCCTGGGTATTGTGGATACAGAGTCACTGATCCTGGGCATTATGGATACAGAGTCACTGAACCTGGGCATTGTAGATACAGATTCACTAACCCTGGTCATTGTGGATACAGAGTCACTGACACTGGGCATTGTTGATACAGGGTCACTGACCCTGGGCATTATGGGTACAGAGTCACTGACCCTGGACATTGTGGATACAGGGTCACTGACCCTGGGCTTTGTGGATAAAGTGTCACTGACCTTGGGCATTGTGGATACAGAGTCACTGATGCTGTGCATTGTGGATACAGAGTCACTGACCCAGGGCATTGTTGGTACTGAGTCACTGACACTGCGCATAGTGGACACAGTGTCAATGAACATTGGCATTGTGGAGACAGAATCACTGACCCTGGGCATTGTGGATACAGAATCACTGACCCTGGGCATAGTGAATACAGAGTCACCGACCCTGGGCATTGTGGAGACAGAGTCACTGACCCTGGGCATTGTAGATACAGAGTCACTGACCCTGGGCATTGTGGATACAGAGTCACTGAATCTGGGCATTGTGTTTACAGAGTCACTGACCCTGGGCATTGTGGATACAGTGACACTGACACTGGGCATTGTTGATACAGGGTCACTGACCCTGTGCATTGTGGGGACAGTGTCACTTACCCTGGGCATATGGGATACAGAATCACTGACCCTGGCCATTGGGGATACTGAGTCACTGACCCTGGGCATTGTTGGTACAGAGTTACTGACCCTGGGCATTTTGGATACAGAGTCACTGACACCAGGCATTTTGCGCACAGAGTAACTAACCCTGGGCATTGTGGGTACAGAGTCACTGACCCTGGGCATTGTGGATATAGAGTCACTGACCCTTGGCATTGTGGGTACAGAGCCACTGACACTGGGCATTGTGGATTCAGAGTCACTGACCCTGGGCATTGTTGGGACAGTTTCACGGACCCTGGGCATTTTGGATACAGAATCACTGACCCTGGGCATTGGGGATACAGAGTCACGGACCCTGTGCATTGTGGATACAGAGTCACTGACCCTGTGCATTGTGGATACAGAGTCACTGACCCTGTGCATTGTGGATACAGAGTCACTGACCCTGGGCATTGTGGTACAGAGTCACTGAACCCTGGCATTGTTGGTACAGAGTAACTGACCCTGGGCATTGGGGATACAGAGTCACTGACCCTGGGCATTGTGGGTACAGATTCACTGACCCTGGGCATTGTGGATACAGAGTCACTGACCCTGGGCATTGTTGGGACAGAGTCACTGACCCTGGGCATTGTGGGTACAGAGACACTGACCCTGGGCATTGTCGATACATAATCACTGAACCTGTGCATTGTGGATACAAAGTCACTGAAGCTGTGCATTGTGGATACAGAGTTACTTACCCTGGGCATTGTGGATACAGAGTCACTGACGCTGGGCATTGTGGATACAGAGTCACTGACCCTGGGCGTTCTGGGTACCGAGTCACTGACCCTGGACAATGTGGATACAGCGTCACTGACCCTGGGCATTTTGAATACAGAGTCACTGACCCTGGGCATTGTGGATACAGAGTCACTGACCCTGGGCATCGTGGGTACAGAGTTACTGACCTGGGAATTGTGGTACAGAGTCACTGACCCTGGTCATTTTGGGTACAGATTCACTGACCCTGGGCATTGTGGGTACAGATTCACTGACCCTGGGCATTGTGGATACAGAGTCACTGACCTTGGGCATTGTTGGGACAGAGTCACTGACCCTGGGCATTGTGGATACAGAGTCACTGACCCTGGGCATTGTGGGTACAGAGACACTGACCCTGGGCATTGTCGATACAGAGTCACTGAACCTGTGCATTCTGGATACAAAGTCACTGAAGCTGTGCATTTTGGATACAGAGTTACTGAACCTGGGCTTTGTGGATACAGAGTCACGGACCCTGGGCATTGTTGGTACAGAGTCACTGACCCTGCGCGTTGTGGATACAGCATCACTGACCTGGGCATTGTTGATTCAGAGTCACTGACCCTGGGCATTGTGGATACAGAGTCACTTACCCTGGGCATTGTGGATACAGAGTCACTTACCCCGGGCATTGTGGATACAGAGTCACTGACGCTGGGCATTGTGGATACAGAGTCACTGACCCTGGGCATTCTGGGTACCGAGTCACTGACCCTGGACAATGTGGATACAGCGTCACTGACCCTGGGCATTTTGAATACAGAGTCACTGACCCTGGGCATTGTGGATACAGAGTCACTGACCCTGGGCATTGTGGGTACAGAGTTACTGACCTGGGAATTGTGGTACAGAGTCACTGACCCTGGTCATTTTGGGTACAGATTCACTGACCCTGGGCATTGTGGATACAGAGTCACTGACCCTGGCTATTGTGGATACAGAGTCACTGACCCTGGGCATTGTGGATACAGAGTCACTGTCCCTGGGCATTGTGGATACAGAGTCACTGTCCCTGGGCATTGTGGATACAGAGTCACTGACGCTGGGCATTGTGGATACAGAGTCACTGACCCTGGGCATTGTTGGTACTGAGTCACTGAACCTGGGCATTCTGGGTACCGAGTCACTGACCCTGGACATTGTGGATACAGCGTCACTGACCCTGGGCATTTTGAATATAGAGTCACTGACCCTGGGCATTGTGGATACAGAGTCACTGACCCTGGGCATTGTGGGTACAGAGTTACTGACCTGGGAATTGTGGTACAGAGTCACAGACCCTGGTCATTTTGGGTACAGATTCACTGACCCTGGGCATTGTGGGTACAGAGTCACTGACCCTGGCTATTGTGGATACAGAGTCGCTGACCCTGGGCATTGTGGATACAGAGTCACTGTCCCTGGGGATTGTGGATACAGAGTCACTGTCCCTGGGCATTGTGGATACAGAGTCACTGACGCTGTGCATTGTGGATACAGAGTCACTGACCCTGGGCATTGTGGATACAGAGTCACTGACCCTGGGCATTGTTGGTACAGAGTCACTGACCCTGGGCATTGTGGATGCAGCGTCACTGACCCTGGGCATTGTGGATACAGAGTGACTGCCCCAGGGCATTGTGGATACAGATTCACTTACACTGGGCATTGTGGGTACAGAGTCACTGACCCTGGGCATTGTGGTTCCAGAGTGACTGACCCTGGGCATTGTTCGTACAGATTCACTGACCCTGGGCATTGTGGATACAGAGTCACTGACACTGGGGATTGTGGATAAAGGGTCACTGACCCTGGGCATTGTGGGTACAGAGTCACTGACCCTGGGCATTCTGGGTACAGAGTCACTGACCCTGGGCATTGTGGGTATAGCGTCCCTGACCCTGGGCATTGTGGATACAGAGTCACTGACCCTGGGCATTGTGGATACAGAGTCACTGACCCAGGGCATTGTGGATACAGAGTCACTGACCCTGGGCATTGTGGATAAAGATTCACTGACCCTGGGCATTGTGGATACGGAGTCACTGACGCTGGGCATTGTTGATACAGAGTCACTGACCCTGGGCATTGTGGATACAGAGTCACTGACAGTGGGAATTGTGGAAACAGAGTCACTAACCCAGGGCATTGTGGATACAGAGTCACTGACCCTGGGCATTCTTGATACAGGATCACTGACCCTGGGCATAGTGGATACAGAGTCACTGACTCTTGGCATTGTTGGTACAGAGTCACTGACCCTGGGCATTGTGGATACAGATTCCCTGACCCTGGGCATTGAGGTACAGAGTCACTGACCCTGGGCATTGTGGATACAGAATCACTGACGCTGGGCATTGTTGATACAGAGTCACTGACCCTGGGCATTGTGGATACAGAGTCACTGACCCTGGGCATTGTGGATACAGAGTCACTGACCCTGGGCATTTTGGATACAGGGTCACTGACCCTGTGCATTGTGGATACAGAGTCACTGACCATTGGATTTGTAGATACAAAGTCACTGACCCTGGGCATTGTGGATACAGAGTCACTTACCCTGGGCATTGTGGGTACAGAGTCAATGTCCCTGGGCATTGTGGGTACAGAGTCACTGACCCTGGGCATTGTGGATACAGAATCATTGACCCTGGACCTTGTGGATACTGAGTCACTGACCCTGGGCATTGTGGATACAGAATCATTGACCCTGGGCATTGTGGATACAGAGTTTTGTCTATAGAAATCTATCTATCTCCTTCATAAATATATTCAGTGACTTGGCCTCCACAGCCTTCTGTGGTGGAGAATTCCACAGGTTCACCACCCTCTGAGAGAAGAAATGTCTCCTCATCTCAGTCCTAAATATACTACCCTGTATACTGAGTCTGTGACCCCCTCATTCTAGACCTCCCAGACAAGGGAAACATCATCCCTGTGTCTAGTCTTTCTAGCTCTGTCAGAATTTTATACATTTCAGTGAGACCCCCACTCATTCTTCTAAACTCTGGTGAATACAGGCCTAGTCGATCCAATCTCTCCTGATACGACAGTCCTGCCATTCCAGTAATCATTCTGGTGAACCTTCGCTGCACTCCCTCTATGGCAAATACATCCTTTCTTTTGTAAGGAGACCAAAACTGCACATAGTACCCCAGTTGTGGTCTTACAAGGCCCTGTATAACTGTAGTAAGTCATCCTTGCTCTTGTACTCAAATCCTATTGCAATGAAGACCAACATACCATTTGCTTTCCTAACTGTTTGCTGCACCTGCATGTTTACTTTCAGTGACTGGTGTGCAAGGGCACCCAGGTCCCTTTGTATATCAACATTTCCCAATCTATCACAACTTAAGTAATACTCTGCCTTTCTGTTTATCCTACCGAAGTGGATAACTTTAGATGTATCCACGTTATACTGCATCTGTCATGTATTTGCCCACTCACTCAATTTGTCTAAATCGCCTTGAAGCCTCTTTGCATCCTCCTCACAACTCACAATCCCACCTAGTTTCGTGTCGTCAGCAAACTTGAAAATATTACATTTGGTTCCCTCATCCAAATCATTGATATATATTGTGAATAGCTGGGGCTCAAGCACTGCTCCCTGCGGTACCCCACTAGTCACCGCCTGCCACACCTAAAAAGAGCCATTTATTCCTACTCTCTGTTTCCTGTCTGTTAAGCAATTTTCTGGACCGGTTCCTGCAGATTGGTGGATAGCAAATGTAACCCCGCTGTTTAAGAAAAGAGGGAGAGAGAAAACGGGGAACTACAGACCGGTTAGCCTAACATCAGTAGTTGGGTAAAAGCTGGAATCTATTATAAAGGATGCAATAACTGGGTACTTAGTAAGATTGGTCAGAGTCAACATGGATTTATGAAAGGGACAGTGGGAGAGAGATCCAGGGGGAGAGAGGGAACGGGAGACAGGGACAGGGGGAGAGAGGCACAGGGGTAGAGAAGGACAGGGGGATTGAGGGACGGGGGAGAGGGACAGGGGGAGAGTGGATCAGGGGGAGAGAGGTACAGGTGGAGAGAGAGACGGTGGAAGGAAGTGCAGGGGGAGAGAGTATCAGTGGTAAGAGGGACTGTGGGTGAGCGGGAATGGGGGAGAGAGAAATGGGGGAATGGGGCAGGGAGGAGAGGGGGACGGTGTGAGAGAGAGACGGGGAGAGAGGAACGGGGGGGGAGAGAGGGACAAGGGCAGTGAGGTACAAAGGCAGAGAGGGTCAAGGGGAGAGAGGAACGGGGTGAGAGGGACAGGGGAGAGAGAGACAGGAGGGACATGAGAAGGGAAGAGTGACAGGGGGAGGGGGGCATGTGAGAGAGTGACAGGGGGAGCGAGGGAATGGGGGCGAGTGGGACGGGGCAAGGGTGGCAGGGGAGTAATGGACCGAGGAGAGAGAGAGAGGAGTAGCGAGGTACAGGGGGAGAGAGGGACAGGGCGAGAGAGGTACAGGGGGAGAGAGGGACAGGGCGAGAGAGGTACAGGGGGAGAGAGGGACAGGGGAGAGAGGGACAGTGGGAGAGTGGGATGGGGGGAGGGGGACAGCAAAGCGAGGAGCAGGGTGAGAGGGACAGTGAGAGAGAGGGACATGGGAGTGAGGGACAGCGGGAGAGAGGAGCCGGGTGAGAGGGACAGTGAGAGAGAGGGAAATGGGAGTGAGGAACAGGGGGAGAGAGGAACAAGTTGGGGGAGGGACGGGGATCAGAGGATCGGGGAGAGGGTCAGGTTTGAGGGGGACAGGGTGAGTGAGGGACAGGGGGCGACAGGGACTGTGGGGAGAGAATGACAGGTCGAAAGGAAATGGAGGGAGAGTTGAACAGAGTGAGCGAGAGACGGGGGAGATAGGAACAGGGGAGAGAGGTACGGGGCAGAGAGGGCCTTTGGGGAGAGTGGAAAATGGGGAGAGAGTTACAGTGGGGAGAAAGGTTGAGGTGGAGAAAGGTACAGGGGGAGAGAGGGACAGGGGGAGAGAGAGACAGGGGGAGAGAGGAACAGGGAGAGTGGAATAGGGGGAGTGCGGGATGGGGGAGCGAAGGCATGGGGGAAGAGGGATAGGTCAGAGAAGAACAGGGCCAGAGAGGAACAAGGGGAGAGTATGAAGCAGGAGAGAGAGACGGGGAGAGAGGGACAGAGGGAGAGAGGGAAAGGGAAGAGAGGGAAAGCGGGAGATAGTGACAGTGGGAGAGAGGGGCAGCAGGAGAGAGGGATGGGGAGCGAGGGTCGGGGGAGAGGGATGGGGGAATGGGGCAGGGAGGAGAGAGGGACGGGGTGAGAGAGGGACGGGGAGAGAGGGACGGGGGGACAGAGGGACAAGGGGTGAGAGGTACAAGGGCAGAGAGGGACAAGCCTGAGAGGGACAAGAGGACAGAGGAACGGGGTGAGAGGGACAGGGGAAAGAGGGACAGAGGGAGAGACGGACGGGGTGTAGAAGGACAGGGGAGAGGAGCAGGGGCGAGAGTGGGACATTGAAGAGAGTGACGGGGGAGTGAGGAACAGGGGAGAGAGGGAAAGGGGGAGAGAGGGACAGGGGGAGAAAGGAACAAGGGAGAGAGGGTTAGGGGGAGTGAGGGATGGGAAGAGAGGGGCAGGGGAAAGAGAGGTACAAGGGCAGAAAAGGACAAGCCTTAGCGGGACAAGGGGAGAGGGGAACGGGGTGAGGGTGACAAGGGAGAGACGGACAGGGGGAGAGAGGGACATCGGAGAGAGGGAGAGTGGGAGAGAGGGACAGGGGCGTGAGGAACCGGGGAGAGTGTGACAGTGGGGAGAGAAAGACAGGGGAAGAGAGGGACAGGGGAGAAAGGGACAGGGGGAGAGAGGGGCAGGGGGAGAGGGGGACGGGGGAGAGAGGGACAGTGGAGAGAGGGACGGGGAGAGACTGACAGGGGGAGAGAGTGACAGTGGGAGGGAGGGACAGGCAGAGAGAACGGCAGGGGTGAGAGAGATAGGGGAGAGAGGGACAGGTGGAGTGAGAGAAATCGGAGAGAGAGCCAGTGGGAGAGAGGAACAGGGGAGTGAGGAACCGGCGAGAGATGGACAGTGGGAGAGAAAGACAGGGGGAGAAAGGGACAGGGGGAGAGAGTGACAGGGGGAGAGAGGGACTGGGGGAGAGAGTGACAGGGGGAGAGAGGGACTGGTGAGAAGGGTCATGTGCAGAACCGGACAGTGGAAGAGAGGGACTTGGGAGAGTGTGACAGGGGGAGAGATGGAAAGTGGGAGAGTGGGAAAGGGTGAGACAGGGACAGGGGGAGAGAGGGACAGGAGAGAGAGGGACGGAGCGAGTGAGGCATGGGGGAGAGGGACGGGGGAAAGAAGGACTGGGGAGAGAGAGACAGGGGCAGAGAGGGACAAGGGCAGAGAGGGACAGTGGCTGAGAGGGACAAGGGCAGATCGGAACAAGAGCAGTTAGGGAGACGGGGAGAGAGGGACAGTGGGTGAGAGGGACAGGGGGAGAGAGGGAGATGGGGGTCGGGGGACATGGGGAGAGTGACAGGGTGAGAGGGACAGGGGGAGAGACGGACCCGGGCGGGAGGGGCGAGAGAGAGGGGGTCGGATTAATGAGGAACTGGGGGAAGAGGGACAGTGTGTGAGAGGGTCAAGGGCAGAGAGAGAGAGGTGCAGAGCGGGACAAAGGCAGTGAGGGACAGGCGGAGAGAGGGACATGGGGGAGAGGGACATGCGGAGAGAGGGACAAGGTAGAGAGTAACAGGCGAAGTGAGTGACATGGGGGGAGAGGGACACGGGGAGAGAGCGACAGGGGAGTGAGGAACGTGGGAAAGTGGGAAAGTGGGGAGACAGGGACAGGGGAGAGAGGGACAGTGGAAAGTATGACGGGGGAGAGAGGTACAGTGGGAGAGAGGGACAGGGGGCGAGAAGGACGGGGCAAGAGGGACAGGGGAGTGAGGGACCGGGGAGAGAGTTACAGTGGGGCGAGAGGGAGAGGGGGAGTGAGGGTTAGCGGAAGAGAGGGACAAGGGTGAGAGGGACAGGGGGGAGATTGACAGGGGGAGTGAGTGACAGGGAGAGAGAGAGACAGGGGAGAGAGGGTCGGGGGGAAAAGAGCTGCAAGGGCAGAGAGGGATAAGCCTGAGTGGGATAAGGGGAGAGGGTGACCTGTGGAGAGAGGGACAGGGGAGAGTGTGACAGGGGAGAGTGCGACAGGGGAAGAGAAGGACAGGGGAGAGAGGGACATGGGACGAGAGCGGGACAGGCGGATCGAGGGACAGCGCAGAGAGGGATGGGGCAAGAGGGACAGGGGAGTGAGGGACCTGGGAGAGAGTGACAATTGGGCGGAAGGGATAGGGGAAATGAGGGACAGGTGAGAGGGGGAAAGGGGGAGAGAGTGACAGGGGGAGAGATGGACATGGTGAGAGAGGGACTGGGGGAGAGAGGGATAGGGGGAGAGAGGGACAGGGGAGAGAGGGACAGGGGAGACAGGGAATGGGGAAGAGAGTTACAGGCGGAAAGAGCACAGGGGCAGAGAGTGACAGGCGGAAAGAGGGACAGGCAGAGCGAAGGACAGGGGGAGAGATGGATAGCAGGAGAGAGGGACGGGGAGAGAGTGACAGGGGGAGAGAGTGACAGTGGGAGAGAGGGACAGTGGGAGAGATGGACAGGGGAGAGAGGGTCGGGGGATAGAGGGACGGGGACAGAGGGATGGGGGACAGAGAGGTACATGGGCAGAAAATGACAAGCCTTCGAGTGACAAGGGGAGAGGGGAACGGGGTGAGGAAGACAGGGCAGAGAGGGACAAGGGGAGAGAGGGACAGGTGAGTGAGGAACCGGGGCAGTATGACAGTGGGGAGAGAATGACAGAGGGAGAGAGGGACAGGGGAGAGATGGACAGGGGGAGAGAGGGACGGGGAGAGAGGGACAGGGGAGAGAGGGACATGGGCAGAGACGGACAGGGTGAGAGAGGGACGTGGGAGAGTGTGACAGGGGGAGAGATGGAATGTGTGAGAGTGGAATAGGGTGAGAGAGGGACGGGGGAGAGAGGGACAGGAGTGAGAGGGACAAGGGCTGTGCGGGACAAGGGAAGTTAGAGATACGGGGAGAGAGGGATAGTGGGTGAGAGGGACAAAAGGCGAGAGGGAGATGGGGGAGGGGTTTAGAGGGAGAGTGACAGGGTGAGAGGGACAGGGGGAGAGAGGGACCCGGGCGGGAGGGATGAGGGAGAGGTGGTCGGGGTAGTAAGGAACTGGGGGGAGAGGGACAGGGTGTGAGAGGGTCAAGGGCAGAGAGAGGCAAGTGCAGAGAGGGACAAAGGCAGTGAGGGACCGGGGGATAGAGGGACATGGGGGAGAGGGTGGGGTGCGGAGAGAGCGACAGGGGGAGAGAGGGACAGGGGAGAGAGTGACAGGGGGAGAGAGGGACAGGTATAGAGAGGGACAGGCGAAGAGAGTGACATGGGGGGAGAGGGACACGGGGAGAGAGCGACAGGGGAGAGAGGGACATTTGAGAGAGAGACAGGGGAAGAGGCACAGGGGAGAGAGGGACAGGTGAAGAGAGTGACATGGGGGGAGAAGGACACGGGGAGAGAGCGACAGAGGAGAGAGGAACGGGGGAGAGAGGGAGGGGGAATGAGGGATGGGGACAGAGAGGTACAAGGGCAGAAAGGGACAAGCCTTACAGAGACAAGGGGAGAGGGGAACGTGATGAGGGAGACAGGGAAGAGAGAGACAGGGGGAGAGAGGGACATCGGATAGAGGGACAGTGGGAGAGAGGAACAGGGCCGTGAGTAATCGGGGAGAGTGTGACCGAGGGGAGAGAAAGATAGGGGGAGAGAGGGAAAGGGCAGAGAGGTACATGCTTGAGAGCTACAAGGGGAGAGAGGATTGGGGTGAGAGGGACAGGGGAAAGAGGGTCAGAGGGAGAGAGGGATGCGGGAGAGAGGGACAGGGGAGAGAGGGTGAGAGGGACAGGGGGAGAGAGGGACATGCGAGAGAGGGACGGGGCAAGAGGGACGGGGGACTGAGGGACCGGGGAGACTGGGACAGGGGACTGAGGAAGGGGAAAGTGGGATAGTGGGGAGACAGGGACAGGGGGAGAGAGGGACAGGGGACAGTATGACAGGGGGTGAGATGGACAGGGGAAGAGAGGGACCGGGGCGAGAGTGACAGTGGGAGAGATGGACAGGCAGGGAGAAGGACAGGGGGAGAGAGGGACAGTGGGAGAGAGAGACGGGGGTGAGAGGGATAGAGGGAGAGAGGGACGGGGGAGAGAGGGACAGGGGGAGAGAGGGACAGGCGAAGAGAGTGACATGGAGGGAGAGGGACACGGGGAGAGAGCGACAGGGGAGAGAGGGACGGGGGAGAGAGGTACACGGTAAGAGAGTTACATGGGCGAAAGGGACTGGGCGAGAGAGGGACAAGGGGAGAGGGACAGGGGGGAAAGGGGCAGGGAGGGGTGGGGGACGGGGTGAGAGAGTTACGGGGAGAGAGGGACGGGGGGGGAGTTATGGACAAGGGCAGAGAGGTACAAGCTTGAGAGCTACAAGGGGAGAGCGGATTGGGATGAGAGGGACAGGGGTGGGAGGGTCAGAGGGAGAGAGGGACTGGGAGAGAGGGACAGGGGAGGGAGGAACGGGTTAAGTGGGATAGTGGGGAGTCAGAGACAGGGGGAGAGAAGGACAGAGGACAGTATGACAGGGGGAGAGATGGACAGGGGAGAGAGGGACCGGGGCGAGAGGTACAGTGGGAGAGAGGGACAGGGGGCGAGAAGGACGGGGCAAGAGCGACAGGGGAGTAAGGGACCTGGGAGAGAGGGACAATTGGGCGAGAGGGATAGGGGAAATGAGGGACAGGTGAGAGGGGGAAAGGGGCAGAGAGTGACAGGGGGAGAGATGGACATGGTGAGAGAGGGACTGGGGGAAGGAGGGACAGTGGGAGAGAGGGACAGGGGAGAGAGGGACAGAGGAGAGAGGTACAGGGGAGAGAGGGACAGTGGGAGAGAGGGACAGGGGAGAGAGGGACAGGGGCGAGATGGACAGGGGAGAGATGGACAGGGGAGAGAGGGATAGCGGAAAGAGGGACAGGGGCAGAGAGTGACAGGGGAGAGAGGGACAGGCAGAGCGAAGGACAGGGGGAGGGATGGACAGCAGGAGAGAGGAACTGGGGAGAGAGTGACGGGGGAGAGAGTGACAGTGGGAGAGAGAGACGGGGGTGAGAGGGTCAGGGTGAAGAGAGGGACAGGGGGAGAAATGGACTGGGGAGAGAGGGACGGGGGAGAGAGCGACGGGGACAGAGGGCTGGGGGACAGAGAGGTATATGGGCAGAAAATGACAAGTCTTCGAGTGACAATGGGAGAGGGGAACGGGGTGAGAGAGACAGGGCAGAGAGGGACAGGGGAAGAGAGGGACAGGGGTGTGAGGAACCGGAGAGAGTGTGACAGTGGGGAGAGAATGACAGGGGGAGAGAGGGACAGGGGAGAGATGGACATGGGGAGAGAGGGACAGGGCAGAGAGTGACAGGGGGAGAGAGGGACAGGGGAGAGAGGGACAGGGGGAGAGAGGGACATAGGGGGAGAGGCACACGGGGAGAGAGCGACAGGGGAGAGAGGGACATTTGAGAGAGGGACAGGGGAAGAGGGACGGGGAGAGAGGGACAGGCGAAGAGAGTGACATAGGGGGAGAGGCACACGGGGAGAGAGCGACAGGGTAGAGAGGGACGGGGAGAGAGGGATGGGGGACAGAGGGATGGGGGACAGAGAGGTATAAGGGCAGAAAGGGAGAAGCCTTACAGAGACAAGGGGAGAGGGTAATGTGATGAGGGAGACAGGGAAGAGAGGGACAGGGGGAGAGAGGGACATCGGATAGAGGGTCAGTGGGAGAGAGGAACAGGGCCGTGAGTAACCGGGGAGAGTGTGTCAGTGGGGAGAGAAAGACAGGGGGAGAGAGGGACAGGGGAGAGAGGGACGGGGTGAGATAGGGACAAGGGCAGAGAGGTACAAGGGCAGAGAGGGACAAGCTTGAGAGCTACAAGGGGAGAGAGGATTGGGGTGAGAGGGACAGGGGAGAGAGGGTCAGAGGGAGAGAGGGACGCGGGAGAGAGGGACAGGGGAGGGTTGGAGAGAGGGACGGGGGGAGAGATGGACATGTGAGAGAGGGACGGGGCAAGAGGGATGGGGGACTGAGGGACCGGGGAGACTGGGACAGGGGAGTGAGGAACGGCAAATGTGGGATAGTGGGGAGACAGGGACAGGGCGAGAGTGGGACAGAGGACAGCATGACAGGGGGAGAGATGGACAGGGGAGAGAGGGACCGTGGCGAGAGTGACAGTGGGAGAGAGGGACAGGGGGAGAGAGTGACAGGGGGAGAGAGGGACAGTGGAGAGAGGGACGGGGAGAGCTGGACGGGGGGCAAAGAGGTAAAACGGCAGAGAGGGACACGCCTGAGTGCGAAAAGGGGAGAGGGGGTCATGGGGAGAGAGGGACACGGGAGAGTGTGACGGGGAGAGTGTGACAGGGGAATACAGGGACAGGGGAGAGAGGGACAGGGGACGAGAGCGGGACAGGCGGATAGAGGCACAGGGCAGAGAGTGACGGGGCAAGATGGACAGGGGAGTGAGGGACCTGGGAGAGAGAGACAGTTGGGAGAGAGCGATAGGGGAAATGAGGGACAGGTGAGAGAGCGACAGGGGAGAGAGTGACAGGGGGAGACATGGACAGGGGGAGAGAGGGACAGGGGGAGAGAGGGACAGGGGGAGCGAGGGACAGGGGAGAGAGGGACAGGGCTAGAGAGTGACAGGCGGAAAGAGGGACAGGCAGAGAGAAGGACAGGGGGAGAGAGGGAAGCAGGAGAGAGGGACGGGGTGAGAGAGTGACACGGGGAGAGAGGGACAGGGGGAGAGAGGGACAGAGGAGACAGGGTCGGGGGAGAGAGGGACGAGGACAGAGGGATGGGGGTCGGAGAGGTACAAGGGCAGAAAGGGACAAGCCTTCGAGTGACAAGTAGAGAGGCGAACGGGGTGAGGAAGATAGGGGAGAGAGGGACAGGCGGAGAGAGGGGCACCGGAGAGAGAAACAGTGGGAGAGAGGAACAGGGGAGTGAGGAACCGGGGAGAGTGTGACAGTGGGGAGAGAAAGACAGGGGGAGAGAGGGACAGTGGGTGAGAGTGACAGTGGGGAGACAAAGACAGGGGGAGAGAGGGACAGGGGGAGAGAGGGACAGGGGGAGAGAGAGACAGGGGGAGAGAGGGACAGGGGGAGAGAGGGATAGGGGAAGTGAGGGACACGGGTGAGAGGGACAGGGGAGAGAGTGACAGGGGCAGGTAGTGACAGAGGGAGAGAGGGACAGTGGAGAGAGGAACGGGGAGAGATGGACGGGGGGCAAAGAGGTAAAATGGCAGAGAGGGACACGCCTGAGTGCGAAAAGGGGAGAGAGGGACACGGGAGAGTGTGACGGGGAGAGTGTGACAGGGGAATACAGGGACAGGGGAGAGAGGGACAGGGGACGAGAGCGGGACAGGCGGATAGAGGGACAGGGCAGAGAGTGACGGGGCAAGATGGACAGGGGAGTGAGGGACCTGGGAGAGAGGGACAGTTGGGAGAGCGGGATAGGGGAAATGAGGGACAGGTGAGAGAGGGACAGGGGGAGAGAGTGACAGGGGGAGAGAGGGACAGGGGGAGAGAGGGACAGGGGGAGAGAGCGACAGGGGGAGTGAGGGACAGGGGAGAGAGGGACAGGGGTAGAGAGTGACAGGCGGAAAGAGGGACAGGCAGAGAGAAGGACAGCGGGAGAGAGGGAAGCAGGAGAGAGGGACGGGGGGAGAGTGTGACACGGGGAAAGTGTGACAGTGGGAGAGAAGGACAGAGGAGACAGGATCGGGGGAGAGAGGAACGGGGACAGAGGGATGGTGGTCGGAGAGGTACAAGGGCAGAAAGGGACAAGCCTTCGAGTGACAAGTGGAGAGGTGAACGGGGTGAGGAAGACATGGGAGAGAGGGACAGGCGGAGAGAGGAACACCGGAGAGAGGGACAGTAGGAGAGAGGAACAGGGGAGTGAGGAACCGGGGAGAGTGTGACAGTGGGGAGAGAAAGACAGGGGGAGAGAGGGACAGTGGGAGAGAGTGACAGTGGGGAGAAAAAGACAGTGGGGGAGTGGGACAGGGGGAGAGAGGGACAGGGGAAGAGAGGGACAGGGGGAGAGAGGGACAGGGCGAGAGAGGGACAGAGGAGAGAGGGACAGGTGGAGAGTTGGACGGAGCGCGTGAGGGATGGGGAGATAGGGACGGGGGAGAGAAGGACTGGGGAGAGAGGGACAGGGGCAGAGAGGGACAGGGGCTGAGAGGGACAAGGGCAGAGCGGGACAAGGGCAGTTAGGGATACGGGGAGAGAGGGACAGTGGGTGAGAGGGACAGGGGAGAGAGGGAGATGGGGAAGGGGGACAAGGGGAGAGTGACAGGGCGAGAGGGACAGGGGAGAGAGGGACCCGGGCGGGTGGGACGAGGGAGAGGGGGTCAGGGTTGTGAGGAACTGGGGGGAGAGGGACAGAGTGTGAGAGGGTCAAGGGCAGAGAGAGACAAGTGCAGAGAGGGACAAAGGCAGTGAGGGACAGGGGGAGAGAGGGACATGGGGGGAGAGGGACAGGCGGAGAGAGGGACAGTGGGGGGGGAGGGACAGGGGAGCGAGGGACAGGGGGAAGAGGGACAGGGGAGTGAGGGACAGGCGAAGAGAGTGACATGGGGGAGAGGGACACGGGGAGAGCAGCAGGGGAGAGAGGGACGGGGGAGAGAGGTACAGGGTGAGAGATGGTCATAGGCGAGAGGGACTGGGAGAGAGACAGACAGGGGGGAGAGGGTCAGGGGGAAGGGGGCAGGGAGGAGAGGGGGACCGGGTGAGAGAGGTACTGGGAGAGAGGGACGGGGGGAGATAGGGACAAGGGCAGAGAGGTACAAGGGCAGAGAGGGACAAGCATGAGAGGTACAAGGGGAGAGAGGTTTGGGGTGAGAGGGACAGAGGAGAGAGGGTCAGAGGGAGAGAGGGACGGGGGAGAGAGGGATGGGGTGGGAGGGAGACATGGACAGGGGGAGAGAGGGACAGTGTGAGAGAGGGTCATGGGCGAGAGGGACTGGGCGAGAGAGGGACAGGGGGGAGAGGGAAGCAGGAGAGAGGGACGGGGGAGTGAGTGACAGGGGAGAGAGTGACAGTGGGAGAGAGAGGCGGGGTGAGAGGGACAGGGGGAGAGAGGGACAGGGGGAGAGAGGGTTAGGGAGAGAGAGGGTCGGGGGAGAGAGGTACAGTGTGAGAGAGGGTCATGGGCGAGAGGGACTGGGCGAGAGAGGGACGGGGGGAGAGGGACAGGGGGGAAAGGGGCAGGGAGGAGTGGGGGACGGGGTGAGAGAGGTACGGGGAGAGAGGGACGGGGGGAGATAGGGACAAGGGCAGAGAGGTTCAACGGCAGAGAGGGACAAGCTTGAGAGGTACAAGGGGAGAGAGGATATGGGTGAGAGGGACAGGAGAGAGAGGGTCAGATGGAGAGAGGGACGGGTGGGAGAGGGACAGGGGAGGGAGGGAGAGAGGGACAGGGCTAGAGAGGGACATGGGAGAGAGGGACATGGGAGTGAGAAACAGGGGGCGAGAGGGAAGGGGCAAGAGGGACGGGGGAGTGAGGCACCGGGGAGTCTGGGACAGGGGAGTGAGGAACGGGGGAAGTGGGACAGTGGGAAGACAGGGACAGGGGGAGAGAGGGACAGGGGACAGTATGACAGGGGGAGAGAGGGACAGGGTAGAGAGGGACCGGGGCGAGAGTGACAGTGGGAGAGAGGGACAGGGGGCGAAAAGGACGCGGGAAGAGGGACAGGGGAGTCAGGGACCAGGGAGAGAGTGACAATGGGGCGAGAGGGAAAGGGGGAGAGAGGGATAGGTGAAGACAGGGACAAGGGTGAGAGATTGACAGGGGGAGAGAGTGACAGGGGGAGAGAGGGACAGGGGAGAGAGGGACAGGGGACGAGAGCGGGACAGGCGGATAGGGGGACAGGGCAGAGAGTGACGGGGCAAGTTGGACAGGGGAGTGAGGGACAGGGGGAGAGATGGACAGGGGGAGATAGGGACAGGGGGAGAGAGGGTCAGGGGGAGCGAGGGACAGGGGAGAGAGGGACAGGGGAAGAGAATGACAGGCGGAAAGAGGGACAGGCAGAGAGAAGGACAGGGGGAGAGAGGGAAGCAGGAGAGAGTGACGGGGGGAGAGAGTGACAGGGGGAGAGAGTGACAGTGGAGAGAGAGCCGGGGTGACAGGGACAGGGGGAGAGAGGGACAGGGGGAGAGAGGGTCAGGGGAGAGAGGGTCGGGAGAGAGAGGGACGGGGACAGAGGGATGGGGGAGAGAGGAACAGGGCAGTGAGGAACCGGGGAGAGTGTGACAGTGGGGAGAGAAAGACAGGGAGAGAGAGGGACAGGGGGAGAGAGGGACAGGGGGAGAGAGGGGCAGGGGGATAGGGGGACAGGGGAGAGAGGGACAGGGGAGAGAGGGGCAGGGGGAGAGAGGGACAGGGGAGAGAGGGACAGGGGGAGAGAGGGACATGGGAGAGAGGGACATGGGCAGAGACGGACAGGGGGAGAGAGGGACGTGGGAGAGTGTGACAGGGGGAGAGATGCAATGTGGGAGAGTGGAAAAGGGTGAGAGAGGGACAGGGGGAGAGAGGGACAGGGGAAAGAGGGACAGGCGGAGAGTTGGACGGAGTGCGTGAGGTATGGGGAGAGAGGGACGGGGGAGAGAAGGACTGGGGAGAGACGGACAGGGGCTGAGAGGGACAGGGGCTGAGAGGGACAAGGGCAGTTAGGGATACGGGGTGAGAGGCACAGTGGGTGAAAGGGACAGGGGGAGAGAGGGAGATGGAGGGAGGGGGATAGGGGGAGAGTGACACGGCGAGAGGGACATGGTGAGAGAGGGACCCGGGCAGGAGGGACGAGGGAGAGGGGGTTGGGGTAGTGAGGAACTGGGGGGAGAGGGACAGGCTGTGAGAGGGTCAAGGGCAGAGAAGGACAAGTGCTGAGAGGTACAAAGACAGTGAGGGACCGGGGGAGAGAGGGACATGGGGGGATAGGGTTAGGCGGAGAGAGGGACAGGGGGAGAGAGGGACAGGGGAGAGAGGGACAGGGGGAGAGAGTGATAGGGGAGAGTGGGACACGCGAAGAGAGTGACATGGTGGGAGAGGGACACGGGGAGAGAGCGACAGGGGAGAGAGTGACGGGGGAGAGTGGTGCAGGGTGAGAGAGGGTCATGGGCGAGAGGGACTGGTAGAGAGACGGACAGAGGGGAGAGGGTCAGGGGTGAAAGGGGCAGGGAGGAGTGGGGGACCGGGTGAGAGAGCTCCGGGGAGAGAGGGACGGGGGGAGATAGGGACAAGGGCAGAGAGGTACAAGGGCAGAGAGGGACAAGCATGAGAGGTACAAGGGGAGAGAGTATTGGTGTGAGATGGACAGGGGAGAGAGGGTCAGAGGGTGAGAGGGATGGGGGAGAGAGGGACAGGGGAGGGAGGGAGACATGGACAGGGGGAGAGAGGGAAATGGGGTAGAGGGACAGGGGAGAGAGGTACAGTTTGAGAGATGGTCATGGGCGAGAGAGTAACAGGGGAGAGAGGGGCAGGGGGGAAAGGGGCAGGGAGGAGTGGGGGATGGGGTGAGAGAGGTACGGGGAGAGAGGGACGGGGGAGATAGGGACAAGGGCAGAGAGGTACAACGGCAGAGAGGGATAAGCTTGAGAGGTTCAAGGGGAGAGAGGATAGGGGTGAGAGGGACAGGGGAGAGAGGGTCAGAGGGAGAGAGGGACGGGAGAGAGAGGGATAGGGGAGGGAGGGAGAGAGGGACAGGGGGAGAGAGGGACATGGGAGAGAGGGACAGGGGGCGAGAAGGACGGGGCAAGAGGGACAGGGGAGTGAGGGACCGGGGAGAGAGTGACAGTGGGGCGAGATGGACAGGGGAGAGAGGAATAGGGGAAGAGAGGGGCAAGGGTGAGAGGGACAGGGGGAGAGAGTGACAGGGAGAGAGAGTGAAAGGGGGAGAGAGGGACAGGGGGAAAGGGGCGGGTAGAGATGGACGGGGGGCAAAGGGGTACAAGGGCAGAGAGGGCCACGCCTGAGTGCGACAAGGGGAGAGGGGGACATGGGGAGAGATGGAGAGGGGAGAGTGTGACAGGGGAGAGTGTGACAGGTAAACAGAAGGACAGGGGAGAGAGGGACAGGGGAGAGTGTTTCAGGGAGAGTGTGACAGGGGAAGAGAGGGACAGGGAGAGAGAGGGACAGTGGGGAGAAAGGGTCAGGCGGAGAGAAGGACAGGGAAGAGAGTGTCAGGTGGAGAGAGTGGCAGGGTGTGAGAGTGACAGCGGGAGAGAGGGACAGGAGTTAAGCGGGACAGGGGGGAGAGGGCTGGGAGGGAGAGAGAGATGGGGGAGGGAGAGACGGGGGAGAGAAGGACTTGGGAGAGAGGGACAGGGGGAGAGAAGGACTGGGTGAGAGAGGGAAAGGGGACAGAGGGACAGACGGAGAGAGGGACGGAGAGAGAGAGGGACATGAGTAGAGAGGGACGGGGTAGAGAATGACTGGGGGAGAGAGGGACGGGGCAGAGAGGGTCAGGGGAGAGAGGGACGGAGGGAGAGAGGGACGGTGGAGGGAGGGACGGGGGAGTGAACGACTGGGGAGAGAGGGACAGGGGGAGAGAGGGACAGGGGACAGTGTGACCGGGGGAAAGGGGCAGGGAGCAACGGGGGACGGTGTGAGAGAGGTACGGGGAGAGAGGGACGGGCGAGATAGGGACAAGGGCAGAGAGGTACAAGGGCAGAGAGGGACAAGCTTGAGAGGTACAAGGTGAGAGAGGCTTGTGGTGAGAGGGACAGGGAGAGAGTGACAGGGGAGGGAGGGAGAGAGGGACAGGGAGCGAGAGGGACATGGGAGAAAGGGAAATGGGAAAGAGAAGCAGGGGTCGAGTGGGACGGGGCAAGAGGGATAGGGGAGTGAGGGACCTGGGAGACTGGGACAGTGGGGTGAGAGGGACAGGGGAGAGAGGTACGGGAGAGAGAGGGACAGGGGAATGAGGAACGGGGGAAAGTGGTATAGTGGGGAGAGAGGGACAGGGGGAGAGAGCGACAGGAGATTGAGGGACCGGCAAGAGTGTGACAGTGGAGCGAGAGGGACAGGGAGAGAGAGGGATAGGGGAAGAGAGGGACAGGGGAGAGAGGGACAGGGGAGAGAGGGTGGGGAGAGATGGACGGGGGGGCAAAGAGGTACAAGGGCAGAGAGGGACAAGCCTGAGTGGGACAATGGGAGAGGGAAACATGGGGAGAGAGGGACAGGGGACGAGAGCGGGACAGGTGGAGAGAGGTACAAGGGCAGAGAGGGAGAGAGGGAGTGAGTGACAGGGGGAGAGAGTGACAGCGGGAGAGATGAACGGAGAGAGAGAGGGACAGTTGAGAGATTGGGACAGGCGGAGAGAAGGACAGGGCAGAGAGGGACAGGTGGAGAGAGTGACAGGGTGAGAGAGTGACAGCGGGAGAGAGGGACAGGGGGAGAGAGGGACAGTGGGAGAGAGGGACAGCTGGGGCGAAGGACAGGGGAGAGAGGGCAGGGAGGGAGAGAAGGACGGGGGAGGGAGAGACGGGTGAGAGAAGGACTGGGGATAGAGGGACAGGGGCAGAGATGGACAGGGGAGAGAGAGACGGAGGGAGAGAGGGACGGGGGAGGAAGGGGCAGGGGAGAGAGGGACGGAGAGAGATGGACGGGGGGCGAAGAGGTACAAGGTCAGAGAGGGACAAGCCTGAGAGGGACAACGGCAGAGAGGAACAGGGGGGAGAGAAGCTGGGGGGAGAGTGACAGTGGGAGAGTGGGACATGGGAGAGAGGGAAAGTGGAGAGAGGGACAGGCGGAGAGAGGGACGGAGGTTGAGAGGGACAGGGGGAGAGAGGGACGGGGTAGAGAAGGACTGGGGGAGAGAGGGACGGGGCGGAGAGGGTCAGGGGAGAGAGGGACGGGGGAGGGAGAGAGGGACGGGGGAGGGAGGGTCGGGACGAGAAGTACTGGGCAGAGAGGGACAGGGGGAGAGAGGGACAGAGGACAGTGTGACAGTGTGACAGCGGGAGAGAGGGACAGGGCAGGGAGGGACCGGGGACGAGAGACGAACAGGGGGAGAGTGGGACAGGTGGAAAGAGGGTCAGGGCAGAGTGGGACAGGGGGAGAGAGGTCCAGCGGGAGGGAGGGATAGGGGGAGAGAGGGACAGTGGGGAGAGCGGGACAGGTGGAGAGAGGGAAAGGGGAGAGAAGGACTAGGGGAGAGAGGGACGGGGCAGAGAGGGTCAGGGAAAGAGGGACGGAGGGAGAGAGGGATGGGGGAGGGAGGGACGGGGAGAGCAGGACTGGGGAGAGAGGGACAGGGGGAGAGAAGGACTGGGTGAGAGAGGGACGGGGGAGAGAAGGACTTGGGAGAGAGTGACAGGGGGAGAGAAGGAATGGGTGAGAGATGGACGGGGGAGAGAAGGACTGGGGGCGAGCGGAACAGGGGAAGCGAGGGACAGGGGAGAGATGGATGGGGGAGGGAGGAACTGGGGAGAGAAGGACTGGGGAGAGAGGAACAGGGGCAGAGCCGCACAGGGGCAGAGAGGAACAAGGGCAGTGAGGGACACGGGAGAGAGCTACAGGGGAGAGAGGGACAGGGGGGATGGGGCAGGGAGGAGAGAGGGTCGGTGGAGAGAGATGGACGGGGCAAGCGGGACAGTGGAATGAGGGACCGGGGAGAGAGGGACAGTGGGGAGAGAGGGATAGGGGAAGAGAGGGACAGGGTGAGAGGGACAGGGGGAGAGAGTGAAAGGGGGAGAGAGTGACAGGGGGAGAGAGGGACAGGGGAGAGAGGGACAGGGGAAGAGATAGACAGGGGGAGGGAGGGACAGGGGGAAGGAGCGACAGGGGAGAGAGGGATAGGAAATGAGGGACGTGGGGCAAAGAGATACAAGGGCAGAGAGGGACAATCCTGAGTGGTACAAGGGCAAAGGGTAACGGGGTGAGAGAGACAGGGGAAGGAGGGACAGGGGGAGAGAGGGACATGGGAGAGAGGGACATTGCGAGAGAGGAACATGGGCCGAGAGGGACGGGTCAAGAGGGACATGGGAGAGAGAGACCGGGGAGAGTGGGACAGTGGGGAGAGAGGGACAGGGGGAGAGAGGGATAGGGGAGAGAGGGACGGGGGAGAGAGGGATAGGGGAGAGAGGGACAGGGGAGAGAGGGACAGTGGGAGAGAGGGACATCCCACTCCCGTCAGTCAGTATAACCTACTCCCCTCAGTCACTGCATCCCACTACCCTCAGTGACTGCAGCCGACTCCCCTCAGACACTGCATCCCACTCCCCTCTGTCACTGCGTCCCACTACCCTCGTTAACTGCATCCCACACCCCTCAGTCCTTTAGATCCCACTCCCCTCAGTCACTACATCCCACTTCCCATAGTTACTGAAACCCACTCCACTCTGTCACTACATCCCACTTCCATCAGTCATTGCATCCCACTCCCCTCTGTCACTACATCCCATTCACCTCAGTCAATACATCCCATTCACCTCAGTCACTACATCCCACTCCACTCAGGCACTAATTCCCACTCCCCTCAGTCACTACAATCCACTCCCCTCAGTCACAACATCCCACTCCCTTCAGTCACTGCATCCCACTCCCCTCAGTCACTGCATCCGACTCCCCTCAGTCACTACATCCCAGCTCCCTCAGTCAGTGCCTCCCACTCCCATCACTCATTGCATCCCACTTCCCTCAGTAACTGAATCCCACTCCCCGCAGTCACTACTTTCCACTCCTCTCAGTCACTGAATCCCTCTCCCCTCAGTCACTGTATCCCTCTCCCCATAGTCACTGCTTCCCACTCCCCTCACCTACTACATCATACTCCCTTCAGTCACTGCATCCCATCTGCTCAGTCACTGCATCCCACTCCCCATAGTCTCGACATCCCACTCCCCTCAGTCAATACATCCCAATCCCCTCAGTCACGACATCCCACTCCCCAGAGTCACTGAAACCCACTCCTCTCAGTCTATGCATCCCACTCTCCTCAGTCACTAATTCCCACTCCCCATAGTCACTGCATCACACCCACTTCTGTCACTGCATCGCACGCCCTTCTGTTACTTCACCCCACTCCCCTCATTCACTAAATCCCACTCCCCATAGTCACTGCATCCCACTCACTTCTGTCACTGCATCCCACACCCCTCAGTCACTAAATCCCACTCCCCTGAGTTACTGCATTCTAATCTTCTCAGTCACTGCAAACCAATCCCCTCAGTCACTGTATCCCACTCCCCTCAGTCACCGCATCCCACTCCCTTCAGTCACTGCAGCCGACACCCCTCAGTAAATTAATCCCACTCCCCGCAGTCACTACATTCCACTCCTCTCCGTAACTACATCCCTCTCCCCTCAGTCACTACATCCCCCTCCCCTCAGTCACTGCATCCCTCTCCCCTAAGTCATTACTTCTCACTCCCCATAGTCACTGCAATCCACTCACCTCAGTCACTAAATCCCACTCTCCTCTGTCACTGCATCCCACGCACTTCTGTCACTGCATCCCACTCCCTTCAGTCACTGCATCCCTCTCTTCCCAGTCACTGCATCCCACTCCCCTCAGTCAGTACATCCCACTCCCCTCAGTCACTAGATCCCACTCCCCTCAGTCACTGCCTCCCTCTCCCCTCAGTTACTACATCCCACTCCCCATAGTCACTGCTTCCACTCCCCTAAGTAACTACATCCCACGCACCTCAGTCACAACATCCCTCTCCCGTCAGTCAGTATAACCTACTCCCCTCAGTCACTGCATCCCACTTCCCTCAGTGACTGCATTCCACTCCGCTCAGTCGCTGCATCCCACTCCCCTCAGTCAATGCATCCCACTTCCCTAAGTCACTGCATCCCAACACTTATGTCACTGCATCCCATTCCCTTCAGTCACTGCATCCCTCTCCCCTCAGTCAATGCATCGAACTCCCCTCAGTCAATGCATCCCACTCCTCTCAGCCACTAATTCCCACGCCCCTCAGTCACTGCATTCCACTGACTTCTGTCACTGCATCCCCCTTCCCTCAGTCACTGCATCCCACTTCCCTCAGACAGTAAATCCCACTCCCCTAAGTCACTGCATCCCACCACTTATGTCACTGCATCCCATTCCCTTCAGTCACTGCATCCCACTCACCTGTGTCACTGCATCCCACTCACTTCTGTCACTGCATCGCACTCCCCTCAGTCACTACATCCCACTCCCCTCTGTCACTGCAATCCACTCCCCTCAGTCACTGTATCCCACTCCCCTCAGTCACTGCTACCCAATCACCTCATCACTACATCCCATTCCCCTCAGAAACTGCATCCCTCTCCCTTCAGTCACTGCATCCCACTCCCCTCAATCACTGCATCCAACTCCGTTCAGGCACTGCATCCCACTCCCCTCTTTCACTGCATCCCACTCCCCTCTATTAGTGCATCCCACTCACTTCAGTCACTGCATCCCACTCCCTTCAGTCACTGCATCCCACTTACCTCAATCACTGCATCCCACCTCCTACAGTCACTGCATCCCACTCCCCTCACTCACGAAATCCCACTCCCCTCAGTTACTGCATCCCAATTATCTCAGTCACTGCATCCCACACCCCTCAGTCACTGGATCCCACACCCCTCAGTCACTGCATCCCATTCCCTTCAGTCAATGCATCCCGCTCCCCTCAGTCACTAAACACGGTGGCATAGTGGTTAGCACTGGTGCCTCACAGCGCCAGAGACCCGGGTTTGAATCTGACCTCGGGTGACTGTCTGTGTGGAGTTTGCACATTCTCCCCGTGTCTGCGTGGGTTTCCTCCGGGTGCTCCGGTTTCCTCCCACAGTCCAAAAATGTGTGGGTTAGGTTGATTTGGCTATGATAAATTGACCCTTAGTGTTAGGGGGATTAAATATGTGGGGTTATGGGGATAGGATGGGATATGTTAGGTGGAATTAAATACGTGGGGTTACGGGGGTAGGGTGGGATATGTGTACTGTGGGGATTAAAGCAGGGACAGGGTACTGGATTTGAATGATCAGCCATGATCGTATTGAATGGCGGAGCAGGCTCGACGGGCCGAATGGCCTACTCCTGCTCCTAGATTCTATGTTTCTATGTTTCTATGTTTCTAAATCCCACTCACCTGTGTCACTGCATCCCACTCCTCTCAGCCACTAATTCCCACGCCCCTCAGTCACTGCATTCCACTGACTTCTGTCACTGCATCCCACTTCCCTCAGACAGTAAATCCCACTCCCCTCAGTTACTGCATCCCACTCCCCTAAGTCACTGCATCCCACCACTTATGTAACTGCATCCCATTCCCTTCAGTCAATGCATCCCGCTCCCCTCAGTCACTGCATCCCACTCACTTCTGTCACTGCATCGCATTCCCCTCAGTCACTACATCCCACTCCCCTCTGTCACTGCAATCCACTCCCCTCAGTCACTGTATCCCACTCCCCTCAGTCACTGCTACCCAATCACCTCATCACTACATCCCATTCCCCTCAGAAACTACATCCCACTCCCCTCTGTCACTGCAATCCACTCCCCTCAGTCACTGTATCCCACTCCCCTCAGTCACTGCAACCCAATCACCTCATCACTACATCCCATTCACTTCAGAAACTGCATCCCACTCCCCTCAATCACTGCATCCAACTCCGTTCAGGCACTGCATCCCACTCCCCTCTATCACTGCATCCCACTCACTTCAGTCACTGCATCCCACTCCCCTCTATTAGTGCATCCCACTCCCTTCAGTCACTGCATCCCACTCCCCTCAATCACGGCATCCCACCCCCTACAGTCACTGCATCCCACTCCCCTCACTCACGAAATCCCACTCCCCTCAGTTACTGCATCCCAAATATCTCAGTCACTGCATCCCACACCTCTCAGTCACTGGTACCCACTCCCCTCAGTCACTGCATCCCACACCCCTCAGTCACTGGATCCCACTCCCCTCAGTAACTGCATCCCACTCCCCTCACTCTATGCATCCCACTCCCCTCAGTCGCTACATCCCACTCGACTCAGTCACTAAAGCCCACTCCCCTCAGTCACGGCATCCCACTTCCCTCAGTCACTGCATCCCACTCCACTCAGTCACGAAATCCCACTCCCCTCAGTCACTGCATCCCAATCATCTCAGTCACTGCATCCCACTCCCCTCAGTCACTACATCCCACTCCGCACAGAAACTGCATCCCACTCCCTTCAGTCACTGCATCCCACTTCCCTCAATCACTGCATCCCACTCACCTCAGTCACTGCAAAACACTCCCTTCAGTCACTGCATCCAACTCCCTCAGTCACTGGATCCCACGCCCCTGAGTCGCTGCATCCCACTCCCCTCTGTCACTACATCCCGCTCCCTTCAGTCACTGCATCACACTCCCCTCTGTCACTGCATCCCACTTAGCTCAGTCACTACATCCCAATCCCTTCAGTCACTGCATCCCAAAAACCTCAGTCACTGCATCCCACTCCGTTCAGTCACTGCATCCCACTCCCTTCAGTCACTGCATCCCACTCCCCTCAGTCACTGCATCACTCTCCCCTCAGTCACTGCAACCCACTCCCCTCAGTCACTGCATCGCATAACCCTCAGTCACTGCATCACTCTCCCCTCAGTCACTGCATCCCACTCCCCTCAGTCACGGCATCCCACTCCCCTCAATCACTGCATCTCACTCCCATCACTCAATGCATCCCACTCACCTCAGTAAATGAATCCCACTCCCCGCAGTCTCTACATACCACTCCTCTCCGTAACTACATCCCTCTCCCCTCAGTCACTGCATCCCACTCCCCATAGTCACTGAAACCCACTCCCCTCAGTCACTGCATCCCACTCCCCTCAGTCACTACTTCCCACTATCCTCAGTCACTACATCCCAATCCCCTCAGTCACTGCACCCATTCACCTCAGTCACTACATCCCACTCCTCTCAGTCACTGCATCGCACTCCCCTCAGTCACTACATCCCATTCACCTCTGTCACTACAGCCCATTCACCTCAGTCACTACATCCCACTCCCCTCAGGCATTAATTCCCACTTCCATCAGTCACTGCATCCCACTCCCACGAGTCACTGCATCCCACTCCCCTCAGTCAACGCATCCCACTCCCCTCAGTCACTAAAAACCACTCCCCTCAGTCACTGCATTCCACTACCTTCAGTCACTGCATCCCACACCCCTCAGTCACTGCATCCGACTCTTCTCAGTCACTGCATCCCACTCCCCTCAGTCTATGCATCCCACATCCCTCAGTCACTGCATCCCACTCACTTCTGTCACTGCATCGCATTCCCCTCAGTCACTACATCCCACTCCCCTCTGTCACTGCAATCCACTCCCCTCAGTCACTGTATCCCACTCCCCTCAGTCACTGCTACCCAATCACCTCATCACTACATCCCATTCCCCTCAGAAACTACATCCCACTCCCCTCTGTCACTGCAATCCACTCCCCTCAGTCACTGTATCCCACTCCCCTCAGTCACTGCAACCCAATCACCTCATCACTACATCCCATTCACTTCAGAAACTGCATCCCACTCCCCTCAATCACTGCATCCAACTCCGTTCAGGCACTGCATCCCACTCCCCTCTATCACTGCATCCCACTCACTTCAGTCACTGCATCCCACTCCCCTCTATTAGTGCATCCCACTCCCTTCAGTCACTGCATCCCACTCCCCTCAATCACGGCATCCCACCCCCTACAGTCACTGCATCCCACTCCCCTCACTCACGAAATCCCACTCCCCTCAGTTACTGCATCCCAAATATCTCAGTCACTGCATCCCACACCCCTCAGTCACTGGTACCCACTCCCCTCAATCACTGCATCCCACACCCCTCAGTCACTGGATCCCACTCCCCTCAGTAACTGCATCCCACTCCCCTCAGTCTATGCATCCCACTCCCCTCAGTCACTACATCCCACTCGACTCAGTCACTAAAGCCCACTCCCCTCAGTCATGGCATCCCACTTCCCTCAGTCACTGCATCCCACTCCACTCAGTCACGAAATCCCACTCCCCTCAGTCACTGCATCCCAATCATCTCAGTCACTGCATCCCACTCCCCTCAGTCACTACATCCCACTCCGCACAGAAACTGCATCCCACTCCCTTCAGTCACTGCATCCCACTTCCCTCAATCACTGCATCCAACTCACCTCAGTCACTGCAAAACACTCCCTTCAGTCACTGCATCCAACTCCCTCAGTCACTGGATCCCACGCCCCTGAGTCGCTGCATCCCACTCCCCTCTGTCACTACATCCCGCTCCCTTCAGTCACTGCATCCCACTCACCTCAGTCACTACATCCCAATCCCTTCAGTCACTGCATCCCAAAAACCTCAGTCACTGCATCCCACTCCGTTCAGTCACTGCATCCCACTCCCTTCAGTCACTGCATCCCACTCCCCTCAGTCACTGCATCACTCTCCCCTCAGTCACTGCATCCCACTCCCCTCAGTCGCTGCATCGCATAACCCTCAGTCACTGCATCACTCTCCCCTCAGGCACTGCATCCCACTCCCCTCAGTCACGGCATCCCACTCCCCTCAGTCACTGCATCTCACTCCCATCACTCAATGCATCCCACTCACCTCAGTAAATGAATCCCACTCCCCGCAGTCTCTACATACCACTCCTCTCCGTAACTACATCCCTCTCCCCTCAGTCACTGCATCCCACACCCCATAGTCACTGAAACCCACTCCCCTCAGTCACTGCATCCCACTCCCCTCAGTCACTACTTCCCACTATCCTCAGCCACTACATCCCAATCCCCTCAGTCACTGCACCCATTCACCTCAGTCACTACATCCCACTCCTCTCAGTCACTGCATCGCACTCCCCTCAGTCACTACATCCCATTCACCTCTGTCACTACAGCCCATTCACCTCAGTCACTACATCCCACTCCCCTCAGGCATTAATTCCCACTCCCATCAGTCACTGCATCCCACTCCCCCGAGTCACTGCATCCCACTCCCCTCAGTCAACGCATCCCACTCCCCTCAGTCACTAAAAACCACTCCCCTCAGTCACTGCATCCAACTCCTCTCAGTCACTGCATTCCACTCTCTCCAGTCACTGCATCCGACTCTTCTCAGTCACTGCATCCCACTCCCCTCAGTCTATGCATCCCACACCCCTCAGTCACTGCATCCCACACCCCTCCGTCGCTAATTCCCACTCCCCATAGTCACTGCATCCGACTCACTACTGTCACTGCATCGCATTCCCCTCAGTCACTACACCCCACTCCCCTCATTCATTAAATCCCACTCCCCATAGTCACTGCATCCGACTCACTTCTGTCACTGCATCCTACACACCTCAGTCACTAAATCCCGTTCCCCTGAGTTACTGCATCCTAATCTTCTCAATCACTGCAACCGAATCCCCTCAGTGACTGTATCCCACTCCCCTCAGTCACTGCATCCCACTCCCCTCAGTCACTGAATCCCACTCCCCTCAGTCACTGCATCCCACTCCCCTCAGTCACTGCATCCCACACCCCTCAGTCACTGCCTCCCACTACCATCCCTCATTGCATCCCATTTCCCTAGGTAACTGAAACCCACTCCCTCCGTCACTAAATCCCACTCCCCATAGTCACTACTTCCCACTTACTTCTGTAACTGCATCCCACTCCCCTCAGACAACACATCCCACATCGCTCAGTCACCAATGCCCACTCCCCTCTGTCACTGCATCCCACTCCCTTCAATCACTGCATCCCACTCCACTTAGTCACGAAATCCCTCTCCCCTCTGTTACTACATACCACTCCCCATAGTCACTGCTTCCACTCCCCTAAGTAACTACATCCCACGCACCTCAGTCACAGCATCCCTCTCCCGTCAGTCAGTATAACCTACTCCCCTCAGTCACTGCATCCCACTTCCCTCAGTGACTGCATTCCACTCCGCTCAGTCGCTGCAACCCACTCCCCTCAGTCAATGCATCCCACTTCCCTAAGTCACTGCATCCCAACACTTATGTCACTGCATCCCATTCCCTTCAGTCACTGGATCCCTCTCCCCTCAGTCAATGCATCGAACTCCCCTCAGTCAATGCATCCCACTCCTCTCAGCCACTAATTCCCACGCCCCTCAGTCACTGCATTCCACTGACTTCTGTCACTGCATCCCACTTCCCTCAGTCACTGCATCCCACTTCCCTCAGACAGTAAATCCCACTCCCCTAAGTCACTGCATCCCACCACTTATGTCACTGCATCCCATTCCCTTCAGTCAATGCATCCCGCTCACCTCAGTCACTGCATCCCACTCCGCTCAGAAACTGCAGCCCACTCCCTTCAGTCACTGCATCCCACTTCCCTCAATCACTGCATCCCACTCACCTCAGTCACTGCAAAACACTCCCTCAGTCACTGGATCCCACGCCCCTGAGTCGCTGCATCCCACTCCCCTCTGTCACTACATCCCGCTCCCTTCAGTCACTGCATCCCACTCCCCTCTGTCACTGCATCCCACTCACCTCAGTCACTACATCCCAATCCCTTCAGTCACTGCATCCCAAAAACCTCAGTCACTGCATCCCACTCCGTTAAGTCACTGCATCCCACTCCCTTCAGTCACTACATCCCACTCCCCTCAGTCACTGCATCACTCTCCCCTCAGTCACTGCATCCCACTCCCCTCAGTCGCTGCATCGCATAACCCTCAGTCACTGCATCACTCTCCCCTCAGTCACTGCATCCCACTCCCCTCAGTCACGGCATCCCGCTCCCCTCAGTCACTGCATCTCACTCCCATCACTCAATGCATCCCACTCACCTCAGTAAATGAATCCCACTCCCCGCAGTCTCTACATACCACTCCTCTCCGTAACTACATCCCTCTCCCCTCAGTCACTGCATCCCACTCCCCATAGTCACTGAAACCCACTCCCCTCAGTCACTGCATCCCACTCCCCTCAGTCACTACTTCCCACTATCCTCAGTCACTACATCCCAATCCCCTCAGTCACTGCACCCATTCACCTCAGTCACTACATCCCACTCCTCTCAGTCACTGCATCGCACTCCCCTCAGTCACTACATCCCATTCACCTCTGTCACTACAGCCCATTCACCTCAGTCACTACATCCCACTCCCCTCAGGCATTAATTCCCACTCCCATCAGTCACTGCATCCCACTCCCCCGAGTCACTGCATCCCACTCCCCTCAGTCAACGCATCCCACTCCCCTCAGTCACTAAAAACCACTCCCCTCAGTCACTGCATTCCACTACCTTCAGTCACTGCATCCCACACCCCTCAGTCACTGCATCCGACTCTTCTCAGTCACTGGATCCCACTCCCCTCAGTCTATGCATCCCACACCCCTCAGTCACTGCATCCCACACCACTCCGTCGCTAATTCCCACTCCCCATAGTCACTGCATCCGACTCACTACTGTCACGGCATCGCACTCCCCTCAGTCACTACACCCCACTCCCCTCATTCATTAAATCCCACTCCCCATAGTCACTGCATCCGACTCACTTCTGTCACTGCATCCTACACACCTCAGTCACTAAATCCCGTACCCCTGAGTTACTGCATCCTAATCTTCTCAATCACTGCAACCGAATCCCCTCAGTCACTGTATCCCACTCCCCTCAGTCACCGCATCCCACTCCCCTCAGTCACTGAATCCCACTCCCCTCTGTCACTGCATCCCACTCCCCTCAGTCACTGCATCCCACTCCCCTCAGTCACTGCCTCCCACTACCATCCCTCATTGCATCCCATTTCCCTAGGTGACCGAAACCCACTCCCTCCGTCACTAAATCCCACTCCCCATAGTCACTACTTCCCACTTACTTCTGTAACTGCATCCCACTCCCCTCAGACAACACATCCCACATCGCTCAGTCACCAATGCCCCCTCCCCTCTGTCACTGCATCCCACTCCCTTCAATCACTGCATCCCACTCCACTTAGTCACGAAATCCCTCTCCCCTCAGTCACTGCATCCCAATCATCTCAGTCTCTGCATCCCACACTCCTCAGTCACTGCATCCCACTTCCCTCAGTCACTGCATCCCACTCCCCTCAGTTACTACATCCCACTCCGCACAGAAACTGCATACCACTCCCTTCAATCACTGCATCCCACGCCCCTCAATCACTGCATCCCACTCACCACAGTCACTGCAACCCACTCCCTTCATTCACTGCATCCCTCTCCCTCAGTCACTGGATCCCACGCCCTGAGACACTGCATCCCACTCCCCTCTGTCACTGCATCCCACTCCCCTCAGTCACTACATCCCACTCCCTTCAGTCTCTGCTTCCCACTCCCCTCAATCAGTGCATCCCACACCCCTCAGTCACTGCATCCTACTTCCCTCAGTCCCATCATCCCACGCCCCGCAGTCACTACATTCCACTGCTCTCCGTAACTGCATCCCACTCCCCTCAGTCACTACATCCCACTCCTCTCAGTTACTGCATCGCTCTCCCCGCAGTCACAGCATCCCGCTCCCGTCAGTCACTACATCCCACTCCCCTCAGTCACTACCTCCCATTCACCTCAGTCACTTCATCCCATTCACCTCAGTCACTACCTCCCACTCCCCTCAGGCACTAATTGCCACTCCCATCAGTCACTGCATCCCACTCCCCTCAGTCACTAAATCCCAGTCCCCACAATCACTGCATTCCATTCCCCTCAGTCACTGCATCCCACTTCCCCAGTCACTGCATCCCACTCTCTTCAGTCACTGCATCCGACTCCTCTCAGTCACTGCATCCCACTCTCCTCACTCTATGCATCCCAGTCCCCATAGTCACTACATCCCACTATCTTCTGTAACTGCATCGCACTCCCGCAGTCACTACAACCCACTCCCTTCATTCACTAAATACCACTCCCCATAGTCACTGCAGCCCACTCACTTCTGTCACTGCATCCCACACCTCTCAGTCACTAAATCCAACTCCACTGAGTTACTGCATCCTAATTTTCTCAGTCACTGCATCCCACTCCCCTCAGTCACTGCATCACTCTCCCCTCAGTCACTGCATCCCACTCCCCTCAGTCGCTGCATCGCATAACCCTCAGTCACTGCATCACTCTCCCCTCAGTCACTGCATCCCACTCCCCTCAGTCACGGCATCCCACTCCCCTCAGTCACTGCATCTCACTCCCATCACTCAATGCATCCCACTCACCTCAGTAAATGAATCCCACTCCCCGCAGTCTCTACATACCACTCCTCTCCGTAACTACATCCCTCTCCCCTCAGTCACTGCATCCCACACCCCATAGTCACTGAAACCCACTCCCCTCAGTCACTGCATCCCACTCCCCTCAGTCACTACTTCCCACTATCCTCAGCCACTACATCCCAATCCCCTCAGTCACTGCACCCATTCACCTCAGTCACTACATCCCACTCCTCTCAGTCACTGCATCGCACTCCCCTCAGTCACTACATCCCATTCACCTCTGTCACTACAGCCCATTCACCTCAGTCACTACATCCCACTCCCCTCAGGCATTAATTCCCACTCCCATCAGTCACTGCATCCCACTCCCCCGAGTCACTGCATCCCACTCCCCTCAGTCAACGCATCCCACTCCCCTCAGTCACTAAAAACCACTCCCCTCAGTCACTGCATCCCACTCCCTTCAGTCACTGCATCCCACACCCCTCAGTCACTGCATCCAACTCCTCTCAGTCACTGCATTCCACTCTCTCCAGTCACTGCATCCGACTCTTCTCAGTCACTGCATCCCACTCCCCTCAGTCTATGCATCCCACTCCCCTCAGTCACTACATCCCACACCCCTCAGTCACTGCATCCCACACCCCTCCATCGCTAATTCCCACTCCCCATAGTCACTGCATCCGACTCACTACTGTCACTGCATCGCACTCCCCTCAGTCACTACACCCCACTCCCCTCATTCATGAAATCCCACTCCCCATAGTCACTGCATCCGACTCACTTCTGTCACTGCATCCTACACACCTCAGTCACTAAATCCCGTTCCCCTGAGTTACTGCATCCTAATCTTCTCAATCACTGCAACCGAATCCCCTCAGTCACTGTATCCCACTCCCCTCAGTCAATGAATCCCACTCCCCTCAGTCACTGCATCCCACTCCCCTCTGTCACTGCAATCCACTCCCCTCAGTCACTGTATCCCACTCCCCTCAGTCACTACATCCCACTCCCCTCAGTCACTGCATCCCACTCCCTTCAGTCACTGCATCCCACACCCCTCCGTCACTGCATCCAACTCCTCTCAGTCACTGCATTCCACTCTCTCCAGTCACTGCATCCGACTCTTCTCAGTCACTGCATCCCACTCCCCTCAGTCTATGCATCCCACACCCCTCAGTCACTGCATCCCACACCCCTCCATCGCTAATTCCCACTCCCCATAGTCACTGCATCCGACTCACTACTGTCACTGCATCGCACTCCCCTCAGTCACTACACCCCACTCCCCTCATTCATGAAATCCCACTCCCCATAGTCACTGCATCCGACTCACTTCTGTCACTGCATCCTACACACCTCAGTCACTAAATCCCGTTCCCCTGAGTTACTGCATCCTAATCTTCTCAATCACTGCAACCGAATCCCCTCAGTCACTGTATCCCACTCCCCTCAGTCACCGCATCCCACTCCCCTCAGTCACTGCATCCCACTCCCCTCAGTCACTGCCTCCCACTACCATCCCTCATTGCATCCCATTTCCCTAGGTAACTGAAACCCACTCCCTCCGTCACTAAATCCCACTCCCCATAGTCACTACTTCCCACTTACTTCTGTAACTGCATCCCACTCCCCTCAGACAAAACATCCCACATCGCTCAGTCACCAATGCCCACTCCCCTCTGTCAGTGCATCCCACTCCCTTCAATCACTGCATCCCACTCCACTTAGTCACGAAATCCCTCTCCCCTCAGTTACTACATCCCACTCCCCATAGTCACTGCTTCCACTCCCCTAAGTAACTACATCCCATGCAACTAAGTCACAGCATCCCTCTCCCGTCAGTCAGTATAACCTACTCCCCTCAGTCACTGCATCCCACTTCCCTCAGTGACTGCATTCCACTCCGCTCAGTCGCTGCATCCCACTCCCCTCAGTCAATGCATCCCACTTCCCTAAGTCACTGCATCCCAACACTTATGTCACTGCATCCCATTCCCTTCAGTCACTGCATCCCTCTCCCCTCAGTCAATGCATCGAACTCCCCTCAGTCAATGCATCCGACTCCTCTCAGCCACTAATTCCCACGCCCCTCAGTTACTGCATTCCACTGACTTCTGTCACTGCATCCCACTTCCCTCAGTCACTGCATCCCACTTCCCTCAGACAGTAAATCCCACTCCCCTAAGTCACTGCATCGCACCACTTATGTCACTGCATCCCATTCCCTTCAGTCAATGCAACCCGCTCCCCTCAGTCACTGCATCCCACTCACCTCTGTCACTGCAATCTACTCCCCTCAGTCACTGTATCCCACTCCCCTCAGTCACTACATCCCACTCCCCTCTGTCACTGCAATCCACTCCCCTCAGTCACTGTATCCCACTCCCCTCAGTCACTGCAACCCAATCACCTCATCACTACATCCCATTCACTTCAGAAACTGCATCCCTCTCCCTTCAGTCACTGCATCCCACTCCCCTCAATCACTGCATCCAACTGCGTTCAGGCACTGCATCCCACTCCCCTCTATCACTGCATCCCACTCACTTCAGTCACTGCATCCCACTCCCCTCTATTAGTGCATCCCACTCCCTTCAGTCACTGCATCCCACTGCCTTCAGTCACTGCATCCCACTCCCCTCAATCACTGCATCCCACCCCCTACAGTCACTGCATCCCACTCCCCTCACTCACGAAATCCCACTCCCCTCAGTTACTGCATCCCAAATATCTCAGTCACTGCATCCCACACCCCTCAGTCACTGCATCCCACACCCCTCCGTCGCTAATTCCCACTCCCCATAGTCACTGCATCCGACTCACTACTGTCACTGCATCGCATTCCCCTCAGTCACTACACCCCACTCCCCTCATTCATTAAATCCCACTCCCCATAGTCACTGCATCCGACTCACTTCTGTCACTGCATCCTACACACCTCAGTCACTAAATCCCGTTCCCCTGAGTTACTGCATCCTAATCTTCTCAATCACTGCAACCGAATCCCCTCAGTGACTGTATCCCACTCCCCTCAGTCACTGCATCCCACTCCCCTCAGTCACTGAATCCCACTCCCCTCAGTCACTGCATCCCACTCCCCTCAGTCACTGCATCCCACACCCCTCAGTCACTGCCTCCCACTACCATCCCTCATTGCATCCCATTTCCCTAGGTAACTGAAACCCACTCCCTCCGTCACTAAATCCCACTCCCCATAGTCACTACTTCCCACTTACTTCTGTAACTGCATCCCACTCCCCTCAGACAACACATCCCACATCGCTCAGTCACCAATGCCCACTCCCCTCTGTCACTGCATCCCACTCCCTTCAATCACTGCATCCCACTCCACTTAGTCACGAAATCCCTCTCCCCTCTGTTACTACATACCACTCCCCATAGTCACTGCTTCCACTCCCCTAAGTAACTACATCCCACGCACCTCATCACAGCATCCCTCTCCCGTCAGTCAGTATAACCTACTCCCCTCAGTCACTGCATCCCACTTCCCTCAGTGACTGCATTCCACTCCGCTCAGTCGCTGCAACCCACTCCCCTCAGTCAATGCATCCACTTCCTAAGTCACTCATCCCAACACTTATGTCACTGCATCCCATTCCCTTCAGTCACTGGATCCCTCTCCCCTCAGTCAATGCATCGAACTCCCCTCAGTCAATGCATCCCACTCCTCTCAGCCACTAATTCCCACGCCCCTCAGTCACTGCATTCCACTGACTTCTGTCACTGCATCCCACTTCCCTCAGTCACTGCATCCCACTTCCCTCAGACAGTAAATCCCACTCCCTAAGTCACTGCATCCCACCACTTATGTCAACTGCATCCCATTCCCTTCAGTCAATGCTTCCCGCTCACCTCAGTCACTGCATCCCACTCCGCTCAGAAACTGCAGCCCACTCCCTTCAGTCACTGCATCCCACTTCCCTCAATCACTGCATCCCACTCACCTCAGTCACTGCAAAACACTCCCTCAGTCACTGGATCCCACGCCCCTGAGTCGCTGCATCCCACTCCCCTCTGTCACTACATCCCGCTCCCTTCAGTCACTGCATCCCACTCCCCTCTGTCACTGCATCCCACTCACCTCAGTCACTACATCCCAATCCCTTCAGTCACTGCATCCCAAAAACCTCAGTCACTGCATCCCACTCCGTTCAGTCACTGCATCCCACTCCCTTCAGTCACTGCATCCCACTCCCCTCAGTCACTGCATCACTCTCCCCTCAGTCACTGCATCCCACTCCCCTCAGTCGCTGCATCGCATAACCCTCAGTCACTGCATCACTCCCCCCTCAGTCACTGCATCCCACTCCCCTCAGTCACGGCATCCCACTCCCCTCAGTCACTGCATCTCACTCCCATCACTCAATGCATCCCACTCACCTCAGTAAATGAATCCCACTCCCCGCAGTCTCTACATACCACTCCTCTCCGTAACTACATCCCTCTCCCCTCAGTCACTGCATCCCACTCCCCATAGTCACTGAAACCCACTCCCCTCAGTCACTGCATCCCACTCCCCTCAGTCACTACTTCCCACTATCCTCAGTCACTACATCCCAATCCCCTCAGTCACTGCACCCATTCACCTCAGTCACTACATCCCACTCCTCTCAGTCACTGCATCGCACTCCCCTCAGTCACTACATCCCATTCACCTCTGTCACTACAGCCCATTCACCTCAGTCACTACATCCCACTCCCCTCAGGCATTAATTCCCACTCCCATCAGTCACTGCATCCCACTCCCCCGAGTCACTGCATCCCACTCCCCTCAGTCAACGCATCCCACTCCCCTCAGTCACTAAAAACCACTCCCCTCAGTCACTGCATTCCACTACCTTCAGTCACTGCATCCCACACCCCTCAGTCACTGCATCCGACTCTTCTCAGTCACTGGATCCCACTCCCCTCAGTCTATGCATCCCACACCCCTCAGTCACTGCATCCCACACCACTCCGTCGCTAATTCCCACTCCCCATAGTCACTGCATCCGACTCACTACTGTCACGGCATCGCACTCCCCTCAGTCACTACACCCCACTCCCCTCATTCATTAAATCCCACTCCCCATAGTCACTGCATCCGACTCACTTCTGTCACTGCATCCTACACACCTCAGTCACTAAATCCCGTACCCCTGAGTTACTGCATCCTAATCTTCTCAATCACTGCAACCGAATCCCCTCAGTCACTGTATCCCACTCCCCTCAGTCACCGCATCCCACTCCCCTCAGTCACTGAATCCCACTCCCCTCTGTCACTGCATCCCACTCCCCTCAGTCACTGCATCCCACTCCCCTCAGTCACTGCCTCCCACTACCATCCCTCATTGCATCCCATTTCCCTAGGTGACCGAAACCCACTCCCTCCGTCACTAAATCCCACTCCCCATAGTCACTACTTCCCACTTACTTCTGTAACTGCATCCCACTCCCCTCAGACAACACATCCCACATCGCTCAGTCACCAATGCCCCCTCCCCTCTGTCACTGCATCCCACTCCCTTCAATCACTGCATCCCACTCCACTTAGTCACGAAATCCCTCTCCCCTCAGTCACTGCATCCCAATCATCTCAGTCTCTGCATCCCACACTCCTCAGTCACTGCATCCCACTTCCCTCAGTCACTGCATCCCACTCCCCTCAGTTACTACATCCCACTCCGCACAGAAACTGCATACCACTCCCTTCAATCACTGCATCCCACGCCCCTCAATCACTGCATCCCACTCACCACAGTCACTGCAACCCACTCCCTTCATTCACTGCATCCCTCTCCCTCAGTCACTGGATCCCACGCCCTGAGACACTGCATCCCACTCCCCTCTGTCACTGCATCCCACTCCCCTCAGTCACTACATCCCACTCCCTTCAGTCTCTGCTTCCCACTCCCCTCAATCAGTGCATCCCACACCCCTCAGTCACTGCATCCTACTTCCCTCAGTCCCATCATCCCACGCCCCGCAGTCACTACATTCCACTGCTCTCCGTAACTGCATCCCACTCCCCTCAGTCACTACATCCCACTCCTCTCAGTTACTGCATCGCTCTCCCCGCAGTCACAGCATCCCGCTCCCGTCAGTCACTACATCCCACTCCCCTCAGTCACTACCTCCCATTCACCTCAGTCACTTCATCCCATTCACCTCAGTCACTACCTCCCACTCCCCTCAGGCACTAATTGCCACTCCCATCAGTCACTGCATCCCACTCCCCTCAGTCACTAAATCCCAGTCCCCACAATCACTGCATTCCATTCCCCTCAGTCACTGCATCCCACTTCCCCAGTCACTGCATCCCACTCTCTTCAGTCACTGCATCCGACTCCTCTCAGTCACTGCATCCCACTCTCCTCACTCTATGCATCCCAGTCCCCATAGTCACTACATCCCACTATCTTCTGTAACTGCATCGCACTCCCGCAGTCACTACAACCCACTCCCTTCATTCACTAAATACCACTCCCCATAGTCACTGCAGCCCACTCACTTCTGTCACTGCATCCCACACCTCTCAGTCACTAAATCCAACTCCACTGAGTTACTGCATCCTAATTTTCTCAGTCACTGCATCCCACTCCCCTCAGTCACTGCATCACTCTCCCCTCAGTCACTGCATCCCACTCCCCTCAGTCGCTGCATCGCATAACCCTCAGTCACTGCATCACTCTCCCCTCAGTCACTGCATCCCACTCCCCTCAGTCACGGCATCCCACTCCCCTCAGTCACTGCATCTCACTCCCATCACTCAATGCATCCCACTCACCTCAGTAAATGAATCCCACTCCCCGCAGTCTCTACATACCACTCCTCTCCGTAACTACATCCCTCTCCCCTCAGTCACTGCATCCCACACCCCATAGTCACTGAAACCCACTCCCCTCAGTCACTGCATCCCACTCCCCTCAGTCACTACTTCCCACTATCCTCAGCCACTACATCCCAATCCCCTCAGTCACTGCACCCATTCACCTCAGTCACTACATCCCACTCCTCTCAGTCACTGCATCGCACTCCCCTCAGTCACTACATCCCATTCACCTCTGTCACTACAGCCCATTCACCTCAGTCACTACATCCCACTCCCCTCAGGCATTAATTCCCACTCCCATCAGTCACTGCATCCCACTCCCCCGAGTCACTGCATCCCACTCCCCTCAGTCAACGCATCCCACTCCCCTCAGTCACTAAAAACCACTCCCCTCAGTCACTGCATCCCACTCCCTTCAGTCACTGCATCCCACACCCCTCAGTCACTGCATCCAACTCCTCTCAGTCACTGCATTCCACTCTCTCCAGTCACTGCATCCGACTCTTCTCAGTCACTGCATCCCACTCCCCTCAGTCTATGCATCCCACTCCCCTCAGTCACTACATCCCACACCCCTCAGTCACTGCATCCCACACCCCTCCATCGCTAATTCCCACTCCCCATAGTCACTGCATCCGACTCACTACTGTCACTGCATCGCACTCCCCTCAGTCACTACACCCCACTCCCCTCATTCATTAAATCCCACTCCCCATAGTCACTGCATCCGACTCACTTCTGTCACTGCATCCTACACACCTCAGTCACTAAATCCCGTTCCCCTGAGTTACTGCATCCTAATCTTCTCAATCACTGCAACCGAATCCCCTCAGTCACTGTATCCCACTCCCCTCAGTCACTGAATCCCACTCCCCTCAGTCACTGCATCCCACTCCCCTCTGTCACTGCAATCCACTCCCCTCAGTCACTGTATCCCACTCCCCTCAGTCACTACATCCCACTCCCCTCAGTCACTGCATCCCACTCCCCTCAGTCACTGCATCCCACACCCCTCCGTCACTGCATCCAACTCCTCTCAGTCACTACATCCCATTCACTTCAGAAACTGCATCCCTCTGCCTTCAGTCACTGCATCCCACTCCCCTCAATCACTGCATCCAACTCCGTTCAGGCACTGCATCCCACTCCCCTCTATCACTGCATCCCACTCACTTCAGTCACTGCATCCCACTCCCCTCTATTAGTGCATCCCACTCCCTTCAGTCACTGCATCCCACTCCCTTCAGTCACTGCATCCCACTCCCCTCAATCACGGCATCCCACCCCCTACAGTCACTGCATCCCACTCCCCTCACTCACGAAATCCCACTCCCCTCAGTTACTGCATCCCAAATATCTCAGTCACTGCATCCCACACCCCTCAGTCACTGGTACCCACTCCCCTCAGTCACTGCTTCCCACACCCCTCAGTCACTGGATCCCACTCCCCTCAGTAACTGCATCCCACTCCCCTCAGTCTATGCATCCCACTCCCCTCAGTCGCTACATCCCACTCGACTCAGTCACTAAAGCCCACTCCCCTCAGTCACTACTTCCCACTACTTCTGTAACTGCATCCCACTCCCTCAGACAAAACATCCCACTCGCCTCAGTCACCAATGCCCCACTCCCCTCTGTCACTGCATCCCACTCCCTTTCAATCACTGCTATCCCACTCACTAGTCACTAATCCCTCTCCCCTCAGTTACTACATCCCACTCCCCATAGTCACTGCTTCCACCCCTCCTAAGTAACTACATCCCACGCAACTAAGTCACAACATCCTCTCCGTCAGTCAGTATAACCTCTCCCCTCAGTCACTGCATCCCACTTCCCTCAGTGACTGCATTCCCTCGCCTCAGTCCCGCAATCCCACTCCCCTCAGTCCAATCATCCCACTTCCCTAAGTCACTGCATCCCAACACTTATGTCACTGCAATCCCATTCCTTCAGTCACTGCACCCTCTCCCCTCAGTCAATGCATCGAACTCCCCTCAGTCAATGCATCCGACTCCCTCAGCCACTATTATCCACACGCCCCTCAGTTACTGCATTCCACTGACTTCTGTCACTGCATCCCACTTCCCTCAGTCACTGCATCCCACTTCCCTCAGACAGTAAATCCCACTCCCCTAAGTCACTGCATCCCACCACTTATGTCACTGCATCCCATTCCCTTCAGTCAATGCAACCCGCTCCCCTCAGTCACTGCATCCCACTCACCTCTGTCACTGCAATCCACTCCCCTCAGTCACTGTATCCCACTCCCCTCAGTCACTACATCCCACTCCCCTCTGTCACTGCAATCCACTCCCCTCAGTCACTGTATCCCACTCCCCTCAGTCACTGCAACCCAATCACCTCATCACTACATCCCATTCACTTCAGAAACTGCATCCCTCTCCCTTCAGTCACTGCATCCCACTCCCCTCAATCACTGCATCCAACTGCGTTCAGGCACTGCATCCCACTCCCCTCTATCACTGCATCCCACTCACTTCAGTCACTGCATCCCACTCCCCTCTATTAGTGCATCCCACTCCCTTCAGTCACTGCATCCCACTGCCTTCAGTCACTGCATCCCACTCCCCTCAATCACTGCATCCCACCCCCTACAGTCACTGCATCCCACTCCCCTCACTCACGAAATCCCACTCCCCTCAGTTACTGCATCCCAAATATCTCAGTCACTGCATCCCACACCCCTCAGTCACTGGAACCCACTCCCCTCAGTCACTGCATCCCACACCCCTCAGTCACTGGATCCCACTCCCCTCAGTCGCTACATCCCACTCGACTCAGTCACTAAAGCCCACTCCCCTCAGTCACGGCATCCCACTTCCCTCAGTCACGAAATCCCACTCCCCTCAGTCACTGCATCCCAATCATCTCAGTCACTGCATCCCACTCCCCTCAGTCACTACATCCCACTCCACACAGAAACTGCATCCCACTCCCTTCAGTCACTGCATCCCACTTCCCTCAATCACTGCATCCCACTCACCTCAGTCACTGCAAAACACTCCCTTCAGTCACTGCATCCAACTCCCTCAGTCACTGGATCCCACGCCCCTGAGTCGCTGCATCCCACTCCCCTCTGTCACTACATCCCGCTCCCTTCAGTCACTGCATCCCACTCCCCTCTGTCACTGCATCCCACTCACCTCAGTCACTACATCCCAATCCCTTCAGTCACTGCATCCCAAAAACCTCAGTCACTGCATCCCACTCCGTTCAGTCACTGCATCCCACTCCCTTCAGTCACTGCATCCCACTCCCCTCAGTCACTGCATCACTCTCCCCTCAGTCACTGCATCCCACTCCCCTCAGTCACTGCACCCATTCACCTCAGTCACTACATCCCACTCCTCTCAGTCACTGCATCGCACTCCCCTCAGTCACTACATCCCATTCACCTCTGTCACTACAGCCCATTCACCTCAGTCACTACATCCCACTCCCCTCAGGCATTAATTCCCACTCCCATCAGTCACTGCATCCCACTCCCCCGAGTCACTGCATCCCACTCCCCTCAGTCAACGCATCCCACTCCCCTCAGTCACTAAAAACCACTCCCCTCAGTCACTGCATTCCACTACCTTCAGTCACGGCATCCCACACCCCTCAGTCACTGCATCCAACTCCTCTCAGTCACTGCATTCCACTCTCTCCAGTCACTGCATCCGACTCTTCTCAGTCACTGCATCCCACTCCCCTCAGTCTATGCATCCCACACCCCTCAGTCACTGCATCCCACACCCCTCCGTCGCTAATTCCCACTCCCCATAGTCACTGCATCCGACTCACTACTGTCACTGCATCGCACTCCCCTCAGTCACTACACCCACTCCCCTCATTCATTAAATCCCACTCCCCATAGTCACTGCATCCGACTCACTTCTGTCACTGCATCCTACACACCTCAGTCACTAAATCCCGTTCCCCTGAGTTACTGCATCCTAATCTTCTCAATCACTGCAACCGAATCCCCTCAGTCACTGTATCCCACTCCCCTCAGTCACCGCATCCCACTCCCCTCAGTCACTGAATCCCACTCCCCTCAGTCACTGCATCCCACTCCCCTCAGTCACTGCATCCCACTCCCCTCAGTCACTGCCTCCCACTACCATCCCTCATTGCATCCCATTTCCCTAGGTAACTGAAACCCACTCCCTCCGTCACTAAATCCCACTCCCCATAGTCACTACTTCCCACTTACTTCTGTAACTGCATCCCACTCCCCTCAGACAACACATCCCACATCGCTCAGTCACCAATGCCCACTCCCCTCTGTCACTGCATCCCACTCCCTTCAATCACTGCATCCCACTCCACTTAGTCACGAAATCCCTCTCCCTTCAGTCACTGCATCCCAATCATCTCAGTCTCTGCATCCCACACTCCTCAGTCACTGCAGCCCACTTCTCTCAGTCACTGCATCCCACTCCCCTCAGTTACTACATCCCACTCCGCACAGAAACTGCATACCACTCCCTTCAATCACTGCATCCCACGCCCCTCAATCACTGCATCCCACTCACCACAGTCACTGCAACCCACTCCCTTCATTCACTGCATCCCTCTCCCTCAGTCACTGGATCCCACGCCTTGAGACACTGCATCCCACTCCCCTCTGTCACTGCATCCCACTCCCCTCAGTCACTACATCCCACTCCCTTCAGTCACTGCTTCCCACTCCCCTCAATCAGTGCATCCCACACCCCTCAGTCACTGCATCCCACTTCCCTCAGTCCCATCATCCCACGCCCCGCAGTCACTACATTCCACTGCTCTCCGTAACTGCATCCCACTCCCCTCAGTCACTACATCCCACTCCTCTCAGTTACTGCATCGCTCTCCCCACAGTCACAGCATCCCGCTCCCGTCAGTCACTACATCCCACTCCCCTCAGTCACTACCTCCCATTCACCTCAGTCACTTCATCCCATTCACCTCAGTCACTACCTCCCACTCCCCTCAGGCACTAATTGCCACTCCCATCAGTCACTGCATCCCACTCCCCTCAGTCACTAAATCCCAGTCCCCACAATCACTGCATTCCATTCCCCTCAGTCACTGCATCCCACTTCCCCAGTCACTGCATCCCACTATCTTCAGTCACTGCATCCGACTCCTCTCAGTCACTGCATCCCACTCTCCTCACTCTATGCATCCCAGTCCCCATAGTCACTACATCCCACTATCTTCTGTAACTGCATCGCACTCCCGCAGTCACTACAACCCACTCCCTTCATTCACTAAATACCACTCCCCATAGTCACTGCAGCCCACTCACTTCTGTCACTGCATCCCACACCTCTCAGTCACTAAATCCAACTCCACTGAGTTACTGCATCCTAATTTTCTCAGTCACTGCATCGCACTCCCGCAGTCACAGCATCCCACTCCCCTCAGTCACTGCTTTCCACTCTCTTCAGTCACTGCATCCGACTCCTCTCAGTCACTGCATCCCACTCCCTCAGTCACTGCATCCCACTCTCCTCAGTCTAAGCATTCCAATCCCCATAGTCACTGCATCCCACTCACTTCTGTCACTGCATCGCACTCCCCTCAATCACTAAATCCCACTCCCCTGAGTTACTGCATCCTAATCTTCTCAGTCACTGCAACCCAATCCCCTCAGTCACTGTATCGCACTTCCCTCAGTCACCGCATCCCATTCCCATCACTCATTGCATCCCACTTTCCTCAGTAACTGAATCCCACTCCCTCAGTCACTAAACCCACTCCCCTCAGTCACTGCGTCCCACTCCCTTCAGTCACTGCATCCCACTCCCCTCAATCACTGCATCCCACTCACCTTATTCACTGCAACCCACTCCCTTCAGTCACTGCATCCTTCTCCCTCAGTCACTGGATCCCACGCCCCTGAGTCACTGCATCCCACTCCCATCTGTCACTGCATCCCACTCCCCTCAGTCACTACATACCACTCCCTTCAGTCACTGCATCCCACACCCTCCGTTTACTGCATCCCACTCACTTCAGTCACTGCATCCCCATCCCTTCAGTCACTGCATCCCACTCCCCTCAATCAGTGCATCCCACACCCCTCAGTCACTGCTTCATTCTCCCCTCAGGCACTGCATCCCACTCCCCTCAGTCACTGCATCCCACTCCCCTCAGTCACTGAAACCCACTCCCCTCAGTCACTGCATCCCACCCCCTACAGTCACTGCATCCCACTCCCCTCAATCACTAAATCCCACTCCCCTCAGTTACTGCATCCCAATTATCTCAGTCACTGCATCCCACACCCCTCAGTCACTGGATCCCACGCCCCTGAGTCAGTGCATCCCACTCCCCTCTGTCACTGCATCCCACTTCCCTCAGTCACTACATCCCACTCCCTTCAGTCACTGCATCCCACACCCTCAGTTTACTGCATGCCACTCACTTCAGTCATTGCATCCCACTCCCTTCAGTCACTGCATCCCACTCCCCTCAATCTGTGCATCCAACACCCCTCAGTCACTAATTCCTACTCCCCTCAGTCACTGCATCCCACTCCCCTCAGTCACTAATTCCCACTCCTCTCAGTCACTGCATCGCACTCCCCTCAGTCACTACATCCCATTCACCTCTGTCACTACAGCCCATTCACCTCAGTCACTACATCCCACTCCCCTCAGGCATTAATTCCCACTCCCATCAGTCACTGCATCCCACTCCCCCGAGTCACTGCATCCCACTCCCCTCAGTCAACGCATCCCACTCCCCTCCGTCACTAAAAACCACTCCCCTCAGTCACTGCATTCCACTACCTTCAGTCACGGCATCCCACACCCCTCAGTCACTGCATTCAACTCCTCTCAGTCACTGCATTCCACTCTCTCCAGTCACTGCATCCGACTCTTCTCAGTCACTGCATCCCACTCCCCTCAGTCTATGCATCCCACACCCCTCAGTCACTGCATCCCACACCCCTCCGTCGCTAATTCCCACTCCCCATAGTCACTGTATCCGACTCACTACTGTCACTGCATCGCACTCCCCTCAGTCACTACACCCCACTCCCCTCATTCATTAAATCCCACTCCCCATAGTCACTGCATCCGACTCACTTCTGTCACTGCATCCTACACACCTCAGTCACTAAATCCCGTTCCCCTGAGTTACTGCATCCTAATCTTCTCAATCACTGCAACCGAATCCCCTCAGTCACTGTATCCCACTCCCCTCAGTCACCGCATCCCACTCCCCTCAGTCACTGAATCCCACTCCCCTCAGTCACTGCATCCCACTCCCCTCAGTCACTGCATCCCACTCCCCTCAGTCACTGCCTCCCACTACCATCCCTCATTGCATCCCATTTCCCTAGGTAACTGAAACCCACTCCCTCCGTCACTAAATCCCACTCCCCATAGTCACTACTTCCCACTTACTTCTGTAACTGCATCCCACTCCCCTCAGACAACACATCCCACATCGCTCAGTCACCAATGCCCACTCCCCTCTGTCACTGCATCCCACTCCCTTCAATCACTGCATCCCACTCCACTTAGTCACGAAATCCCTCTCCCCTCAGTCACTGCATCCCAATCATCTCAGTCTCTGCATCCCACACTCCTCAGTCACTGCATCCCACTTCCCTCAGTCACTGCATCCCACTCCCCTCAGTTACTACATCCCACTCCGCACAGAAACTGCATACCACTCCCTTCAATCACTGCAACCCACGCCCCTCGATCACTGCATCCCACTCACCACAGTCACTGCAACCCACTCCCTTCATTCACTGCATCCCTCTCCCTCAGTCACTGGATCCCACGCCCTGAGACACTGCATCCCACTCCCCTCTGTCACTGCATCCCACTCCCCTCAGTCACTACATCCCACTCCCTTCAGTCACTGCTTCCCACTCCCCTCAATCAGTGCATCCCACACCCCTCAGTCACTGCATCCCACTTCCCTCAGTCCCATCATCCCACGCCCCGCAGTCACTACATTCCACTGCTCTCCGTAACTGCATCCCACTCCCCTCAGTCACTACATCCCAGTCCTCTCAGTTACTGCATCGCTCTCCCCGCAGTCACAGCATCCCGCTCCCGTCAGTCACTACATCCCACTCCCCTCAGTCACTACCTCCCATTCACCTCAGTCACTTCATCCCATTCACCTCAGTCACTACCTCCCACTCCCCTCAGGCACTAATTGCCACTCCCATCAGTCACTGCATCCCACTCCCCTCAGTCACTAAATCCCAGTCCCCACAATCACTGCATTCCATTCCCCTCAGTCACTGCATCCCACTTCCCCAGTCACTGCATCCCACTCTCTTCAGTCACTGCATCCGACTCCTCTCAGTCACTGCATCCCACTCTCCTCACTCTATGCATCCCAGTCCCCATAGTCACTACATCCCACTATCTTCTGTAACTGCATCGCACTCCCGCAGTCACTACAACCCACTCCCTTCATTCACTAGATACCACTCCCCATAGTCACTGCAGCCCACTCACTACTGTCACTGCATCCCACACCTCTCAGTCACTAAATCCAACTCCACTGAGTTACTGCATCCTAATTTACTCAGTCACTGCATCGCACTCCCCGCAGTCACAGCATCCCACTCCCCTCAGTCACTGCTTTCCACTCTCTTCAGTCACTGCATCCGACTCCTCTCAGTCACTGCATCCCACTCCCTCAGTCACTGCATCCCACTCTCCTCAGTCTAAGCATCCCAATCCCCATAGTCACTGCATGCCACTCACTTCTGTCACTGCATCGCACTCCCCTCAATCACTAAATCCCACTCCCCTGAGTTACTGCATCCTAATCTTCTCAGTCACTGCAACCCAATCCCCTCAGTCACTGTATCGCACTTCCCTCAGTCACCGCATCCCATTCCCATCACTCATTGCATCCCACTTTCCTCAGTAACTGAATCCCACTCCCTCAGTCACTAAACCCACTCCCCTCAGTCACTGCATCCCACTCCCTTCAGTCACTGCATCCCACTCCCCTCAATCACTGCATCCCACTCACCTTATTCACTGCAACCCACTCCCTTCAGTCACTGCATCCCACACCCTCAGTTTACTGCATCCCACTCACTTCAGTCACTGCATCCCACTCCCCTCAGTCACTGCATCCCACACCCTCAGTTTACTGCATCCCACTCACTTCAGTCACTGTATCCCACTCCCTTCAGTCACTGCATCCCACTCCCCTCAATCAGTGCATCCCACCCCCTTCAGTCACTGCATCCCACACCCTCAGTTTACTGCATCCCACTCACTTCAGTCACTGCATCCCACTCCCTTCAGTCACTGCATCCCACTCCCCTCAATCAGTGCATCCCACACCCCTCAGTCACTAATTCCTACTCCCCTCAGTCACTGCATCCCACTCCCCTCAGTCACTAATTCCCACTCCCCTCAGTCACTGCTTCCCACTCCCCTCAGTCACTATATCTCTCTCCCCTCAGTCACTACATCCCACTCCCCATAGTCACTGAAACCCACTCCACTCTGTCACTACATCCCACTCCCATCAGTCACTGCATCCCACTCCCCTCAGTCACTACATCCCACTCCCCTAAGTCACTACATTCCACTCCCCTCAGTCACTACATCCCACTCCTCTCAGTCACTGCATCGCACTTCCCGCAGTCACAGCATCCCACTCCCCTCTGTCACTACATCCCATTCAACTCAGTCTCTACATCCCACTCCACTCAGGCACTATTTCCCACTCCCCTCAGTCACTACAACCCACTACCCTCAGTCACGACATCCCATTCACCTCTGTCACTACATCCCATTCACCTAAGTCACTACATCCCACTCCCATCAGTCACTGCATCCCACTCCCCTCAGTCACTACATCCCACTCCCCTAAGTCACTACATTCCACTCCCCTCAGTCACTACATCCCACTCCTCTCAGTCACTACATCCCACTCCCCTCAGTCACAGCATCCCACTCCCCTTAGTCACTGCATCCCACTCCCCTCAGTCACTGCCTCCCACTCCCATCACTCATTGCATCCCACTTCACTCAGTAACTGAATCCCACTCCTCGCAGTCACTACTTTCCACTCCCCAGAGTCACTGAATCCCACTCCCCGCAGTCACTACTTTCCACTCCCCAGTGTCACTGAAACTCACTCCCCTCAGTCACCGCATCCCACACCCTTCAGTCACTGCATCCCACTCCCCTCAGTCCCTGCATCACACTCACCTCAGTCACTGCATCCCACTCCCATCAGTCACTGCATCCGACTCCCCTCAGTCACTGCCTCCCACTACTCTCAGTCACTGCCTCCCACTCCCATCACTCATTGCATCCCACTTCCCTCAGTAACTGAATCCCACTCCCTCATTCACTAAATCCCGCTTCCCATAGTCACTGCTTCCCACTCCCCTCTGTCACTGCATCCCACTCCATTCAGTCACTACATGCCACTCCTCTCAGTCACTGCATCGCACTCCCCGCAGTCACAGCATCCCACACCCCTTAGTCACTACTTCCCACACCCCTCAGTCACTGCATCCGACTCCTCTCAGTCCCTGCATCCCACTCCCCTCAGTCACTACATCCCATTCACCTCAGTCACTACATTCCACTCCCCTCAGGCACTAATTCCCTCTCCCTTCATTGACTGCAGCCCACTCCCCTCAGTCACTGCGTCCCACTCCCCTGAGTCAATGTATCACACTCACCTCAGTCACTATATCCCACTCCCCTCAGTTACTGCATCCTAATCTTCTCAGTCACTGCAACCCAATCCCCTCAGTCACTGTATCCCACTCCCCTCAGTCACCGCATCCTACTCCCTTCAGTCACTGCATCCCACTCCCCTCTGTCACCGCATCCTACTCCCTTCAGTCACTGCATCCCACTCCCCTCAGTCACTACATCCCAATCCCCTCAGTCACTGCATCCCATTCACCTCAGTCTCTACATCCCAATCCCCTCAGTCACTGCATCCCACTCCCCTCAGTCACTGCATCCGACTCCCCTCAGTCACTGCATCCCACGCCCCTCAGTCACTACATCCCACTCCCCTCAGTCACTGCCTCCAACTCCCATCACTCATTGCATCCCACTTCCCTCAGTAACTGAATCCCACTCCCTCAGTCAGTAAATCCCACTCCCCATAGTCACTGCTTCCCACTTACTTCTGTAACTGCATCCCACTCCCTCAGTCAATACATCCCACAACCCTCAGTCACTAATTCCCACTGCCCTCTGTCACTGCATCCCACTCCTTTCAGTCACTACATCCCAATCACCTCAGTCATGGCATCCCACTCCCCTCAGTCACTATGTCCCACTCCCCTCAGTCACTACATCCCATTCACCTCAGTCACTACATCCCAGTCCCCTCAGGCACTAATTCCCACTCCCATCAGTCACTGCATTCCACTCCCCTCAGTCACTGCATCCCACACCCCTCAGTCAACGCATCCCACTCCCCTCAGTCACTAATTCCCACTCCCCTCAATCACTGCATGCCACTCCCTTCAGTCACTGCATCCCACTCCCCTCAGTCACTGCATTCCACTCTCTTCAGTCACTAATTCCTACTCCCGATAGTCACTGCATCCCACTCACTTCTGTCACTCCATCGCACTCCCCTCAGTTACTACACCGCACACCCCTCATTCACTAAATCCCACTCCCCTGAGTTACTGCATCCTTATCTTCTCAGTCACTGCAACCCAATCCCCTCAGGCACTGTACCCCACTCCCCTCAGTCACCGCATCCCACTCCCTTCAGTCACTGCATGCGACTCCCCTCAGTGACTGCAGTCCACTCCCTTCAGTCACTACATCCCACTCCCCTCAGTTACTGCATCCGACTCCCCTTAGTCACTGCATCCCACTCCCCAGAGTAACTGAATCCCACTCCTCGCAGTCACTACTTTCCACTCCCCCGAGTCACTGAATCCCACTCCCCGCAGTCACTACTTTCCACTCCCCAGAGTCACTGAATCCCACTCCCCTCAGTCACCGAATCCCACACCCTTCAGTCTCTGCATCCGGCTCCCCTCAGTCACTGCATCCCACTCTCCTCAGTCACTACATCCCACTCACCTCAGTCACTGCCTCCCACTCCCATCACTCAATGCATCCCACTTCCCTCAGTAACTGAATCCCACTCCCTCATTCATTAAATCCCGCTCCCCATAGTCACTGCTTTCCACTCCATTCAGTCACTACATGCCACTCCTCTCAGTCACTGCATCGCACTCCCCGCAGTCACAGCATCCCACACCCCTTAGTCACTACTTCCCACTCCCCTCAGTCACTACATCCCATTCACCTCAGTCACTACATCCCATTCACCTCAGTCACGACATCCCAGTCCTTTCAGGCACTAATTCCCACTCCCATCAGTCACTACATCCCACTCCCCTCAGTCACTGCATCCCACTCCCCTCAGTCAACGCATCCCACTCCCCTCAGTCAATGCATCCCACTCCCCTGAGTCACTAAATCCCACTCCCCTCAATCACAGCAGTCCACTCCCTTCAGTCACTGCATCCCACACCCCTCAGTCACTGCAGCCCACTCCCCTCAGTCACTGCATCCCACTCCCCTCAGTCACTGCAATCCACTACCTTCAGTCACTGCATCCCACACCCCTCAGTCACTGCATCCGACTCCTCTCAGTCACTGCATCCCACTCCCCTCAGTCACTACATCCCATTCACCTCAGTCACTACATTCCACTCCCCTCAGGCACTAATTCCCTCTCCCCTCATTGACTGCAGCCCACTCCCCTCAGTCACTGCGTCCCACTCCCCTGAGTCAATGTATCACACTCACCTCAGTCACTATATCCCACTCCCCTCAGTTACTGCATCCTAATCTTCTCAGTCACTGCAACCCAATCCCCTCAGTCACTGTATCCCACTCCCTCAGTCACCGCATCCTACTCCCTTCAGTCACTGCATCCCACTCCACTCTGTCACTGCATCCGACTCCCCTCAGTCACTGCATGCCACTCCCCTCACTCACTACATCCAAATCCCCTCAGTCACTGCATCCCACTCCCCTCAGTCACTGCATCCGACTCCCCTCAGTCACTGCATCCCACGCCCCTCAGTCACTACATCCCACTCCCTTCAGTCACTGCCTCCAACTCCCATCACTCATTGCATCCCACTTCCCTCAGTAACTGAATCCCACTCCCTCAGTCACTAAATCCCACTCCCCATAGTCACTGCTTCCCACTTACTTCTGTAACTGCATCCCACTCCCTCAGTCAATACATCGCACAACCCTCAGTCACTAATTCCCACTGCCCTCTGTCACTGCATCCCACTCCTTTCCGTCACTACATCCCAATCACCTCAGTCATGGCATCCCACTCCCCTCAGTCACTACTTCCCACTCCCCTCAGTCACTACATCCCATTCACCTCAGTCACTACATCCCACTCCCCTCAGGCACTAATTCCCACTACCCTCAGTGACTGCAGTCCACTCCCTTCAGTCACTGCATCCCACTCCCCTCAGTCACTACATCCCACTCCCCTCAGTCACTGCCTCCCACTCCTATCACTCATTGCATCCCACTTCCCTCAGTAACTGAATCCCACTCCCTCCTTCACTAAATCCCGCTCCCCATGGTCACTACGTTCCAGTCCCCTCAGTCACTGCATCCGACTCCCCTCAATCACTGCATCCCACTCTCCTCAGGCATTAATTCTCTCTCCCCTCAGTCTATGCATCCCAATCCACTCAGGCATTAATTCTCACTCCCCTCCGTCTAAGCATCCCACTCCACTCAGTTACTACATCCCACTCCCCTGAGTCACTACATTCCACTCCCTTCAGTCACTGCATCCCACTCCCCTCAGTCACTACATCCCACTCCACTAAGATACTACATTCCAGTCCCCTCAGTCACTGCATCCGACTCCCCTCAATCACTGCATCCCACTCCCCTCAGTCACTACATCCCACTCCCCTCAGTCACTACATCCCACTCCCCTCAGTCACTACTTCCCACTCCTCTCAGTCACTGCATCGCACTTCCCGCAGTCACAGCATCCCGCTCCCCTCTGTCACTACATCCCATTCACCTCAGTCACTATTTCCCATTCACCTCAGTCTCTACATCCCACTCCACTCAGGCACTAACTCCCACTCCCCATAGTCACTGCATCACACGCACTTCTGTCACTGCATCGCACTCCCCTCAGTTACTACACCCCACTCCCCTCATTCACTAAATCACACTCCCCATAGTCACTGCATCCCACTCACTTCTGTCACTGCATCCCACAGCCCTCAGTCACTGCATCCCACTCCCCTCAGTCACTACATCCCACTCCCCTCAGTCACTGCATCCCACTCCCATCACTCATTGCTTCCCACTTCCCTCAGTACTGAATCCCACTCCCTCATTCACTAAATCCCGCTCCCCATGGTCACTACTACCCACTCCCCTCAGTCACTACATCCCATTCACCTCAGTCACTACATCCCATTCACCTCAGTCACTACATCCCATTCCCCTCAGTCACTGCATCCCACTCCCCTCAGTCAACGCATCCCACTCCCCTCAGTCAATGCATCCCACTCCCCTGAGTCACTAAATCCCACTCCCCTCAATCACAGCATTCCACTCCCTTCAGGCACTGCATCCCACACCCCTCAGTCACAGCAGCCCACTCCCCTCAGTCACTGCATCCCACACCCCTCAGTCACTGCATGCCACTCCCCTCAGTCACTGCATTCCACTCCCCTCAGTCGCTGCATTCCAATCCTTCAGTCACTGCATCCGACTCCTCTCAGTCACTGCATCCCTCTCCCCTCAGTCTATGCATCCCACTCCACTCAGTCACTACATCCCACTCCCCTCAGTCACTAATTCCCACTCCCCATAATCACTGCATCCCACTCACTTCTGTCACTGCATCGCACTCCCCTCAGTTACTACACCCCACTCCCCTCATTCACTAAATCCCACTCCCCATAGTCACTGATTCTCACTCCCATCACTCATTGCATTCCACGTCCCTCAGTCACTAAATCCCACTCCCCTCAGTCACTACATCGCAATCCCCTCAGTCACTGCATCCCACTCCCCTAAGTCACGACATCCCTCTCCCCTCAGTCACTACATCCCACTCCCCATAGTCACTGAAACCCACTCCACTCTGTCACTGCATCCCCCTCCCATCAGTCAATGCATCCCACTCCCCTCAGTCGCTACATCCCACTCCCCTCAGTCACTATATCCCACTCCCCTCAGTCACTGCATCCCATTCACCTCAGTCACTGAATCCCACTCCTCTCAGTCACTGCATCGCACTTCCCGCAGTCACAGCATCCCCCTCCCCTCTGTCACTACATCCCATTTACCTCAGTCACTACATCCCATTCACCTCAGTCACTACATACCACTCCCCTCAGGCACTAATTCCCACTCCCCTCAGTCACTACAACCCACTCCCTCAGTCACGACCTCCCATTCAACTCAGTCACTACATTCCACTCCCCTCAGGCACTAATTCCTACTCCCCTCAGTGACTGCAGCCCACTCCCCTCAGTAACTGCATCCCATTCCCCTGAGTCAATGTGTCCCACTCCCTCATTCACTAAATCCCGTTCCCCATGGTCACTACTACCCACTCCCCTCAGTCACTACATCCCACTCCCCTCAGTTACTGCATCGTAATCTTCTCAGTCACTGCAACCCAATCCCCTCAGTCACTGTATCCCACTCCCCTCAGTCACTGCATCCCACTCCCCTCAGTCATTGCATCCCACTCTCCTCAGTCACTGCATTCCACTCCCCTCAGTCACTGCCTCCCACCCTCCTCAGTCACTGCATCCCTCTCCCCTCAGTCACTGCATCCCTCACCTCTCAGTCACTACGTCCCACTCCCATTAGTCACTGCATCGAACTTCCCTCAGTCACTGAATCCCACTCCCCTCTGTCACTGCATCCCAAGCCCCTCTGTCACTGCATCCCACTTATCTCAGTAACTGCCTCCTAAACCCCTCAGTAACTGAATCCCACTCCCCTCAGTCACTGCATCCCAAGCCCCTCAGTCACTGCATCCCACTTCCCTCAGTCACTGCATCACACTCCCTTCAGTCACTCCATCTCACTCACCCCTCTCACTGCATCCCACTCACCTCAATCAGTATATCGCTCTCCCCTCAATCACCGCATCCAACTTCCCTGAGTAACGACATTCCACTCCCCTCTGTCACTGCATCCCACTTCCCTCAGTCACTACATCCCACTCCCTTCAGTCACTGCATCCCACTCCCCTCAGTCACTGCATCCCACTCCCCTCACTCACTACATCCCACTCCCCTCAGTCACTGCATCCCACTCCCCTCAGTCACTGATTCCCACACCCCTCAGTCAGTACATTCAAATCCCCTCAGTCACTGGTTAATTGGAATCGTCAAGAAGTAACACAGTCATGGATGCTGGTTTCAGCTGCTCAATCTGCAATTACACAACAAGCACTCACTGGCAGGTACCGCACAGGTTAGATACAAAGTGAAGCTGTGTGCGTGTGCATATTTCAGCATGTCCATGTGTATATTTCAGCGGTGTGTGTTTATATTTCAGTGTACGTTTGTATATTTCAGTGTGTGTGTGTATATTTCAGTGTCTGCGTGTGTATATTTCAGTGTGCGTGTGTATATTTCAGTGCGTGTGTGTGTATATATCAGAGTGCATGTGTATATTTCAGTGTGCAAGTGTATTTTTCATTGTGCATGCGTATATTTCAGTGTGTGTCTGTATATTTCAGTGTGCGTGTGTATGTGTCTGTGCATGTGTATATTTCAGTGTGCTTGTATATTTCAACTTGCGTGTATATTTCAGTGTGTGCATGTGTATAATTCAGTGTGCATCTGTATATTTCAATGTGCATCTGTATATCTGTGTGAGCGTGTGTATATTTCAATGCGTGTTTATTTCAATGTGCATGTATATTTCAGTGTGCGTGTGTATATTTCAATGTGCATGTGTATATTTCAGTGTGCATGTGTATATTTCAACGTGCGTGTATATTTCAGTGTGCAAGCGTATATTTCAGTGTGTGTATATTTCAGTGTGCATGTATATTTCAGTGTGTGTATATTTCGGTGTGCGTGTGTAATTCAGTGTGTCTGTATATTTCAGTGTGTGTCTGTATATTTCAGTGTGTGTGTGTATATTTCAGTGTGGGTGTGTATATTTCAGTGTGCGTGTGTGTATATATTTCTGTGTCTGTGTGTATAGTTGCGTGTGTATATTAAGAACATAAGAAATAGGAGCAGGAATAGAATCATAAATCATCGAAATTTACAGCACGGAAGGAAGCCATTTCGGCCCATCGTGGCTGGGCCGGCCGACACAGAGCTATCCAGCCTAATCCCACCTGCCAGCTCTTGGTCTGTAGCCCTGTAGATTACGGCACTTCATGTGCACATCCAAGTACTTTTTAAATGTGGTTAGGTTTCCAGCCTCTACCACCCTTTCAAGCAGTGAGTTCCAGACCCCCACCACCCTCTGGGTGAAGACATTTCCCCTCAAATCTCCTCTAAACCTCCAACCAATTACTTGAAATCTGTGCCACCTGGTTGTTAGCACCTCTTCTAAGGGAATTAGGTCCGTCCTGTCCACTCTATCCAGGCCCCTCATAATTTTATACACCTCAATAAGGTCTCCGCTCAGCCTCCTCTGTTCCAAAGAAAATAAACCAAGCCTCTCCAATCGTTCCTCATAGCTAAAATGTTCCAGTCCAAGCAACATCCTCGTAAATTTCCTCTGTACCCTCTCTACTGCATATTTCCTGCAATGTGGTGATCAGAACTGCATGCAGTACTTTAACTGTGGCCTAACTAGTGTTGATATAGTTCAAGCATAACCTCCCTGCTCTTGTATTCACCAGACTGATACCTGGGATGGCAGGAATGACGTATGAAGAGAGATTGGGTAGATTAGGCTTATATTCGCTAGAGTTCAGAAGAATGAGAGGGGATCTCATTGAAACTTATAAAATTCTAACAGGACAAGACAGGCTAGATGCAGGAAGAATGTTCCCGATGGCGGGGGAGTCCAGAACCAGGGGTCACAGTCTAAGGATAAAGGGTAAGCCATTTAGGACTGAGATGAAGATGGATTTCTTCACCCAGAGAGTGGTGAACCTGTGGAAATCTCTACCACAGAAGGCAGTTGAGGCCAATTCATTAAATATATTCAAGAAGGAGTTAGATATATTTCTTAAGGCTAAAGGGATCAAGGGATATGGGGAGAAAGCAGGGACAGGGTACGGAATTTGGATGATCAGCCATGATCTCATTAAATGGTGGAACAGGCTCTAGGGGCCGAATGGCCTACTCCGGCTCGTTTCTTCTATGTTTCTATGTTTCTATGTATTCTATGCCTCGGCTGATAAAGGCAAGTACTCCGTATGCTTTCTTAGCCAACTTATCTACCTGGCCTGCTACCTTCAGGGATCTGTGGAACTGCACTCCAAGGACCCTCTGTTCCTCTACACTTCTCACTCAGTGCCCTACCATATATTGTGTATTCCCGTTCCTTGTTAGCCCTCCCCAAATGCATTACCTCACACTTCTCCGGATTGAATTCCATTTGCCACTGTTCTGCCCACCTGACCAGTTCATTGAAATCTTCTGCAGTCTCCAGCTTTCTTCTTCATTATCAACCACAGAGCCGATTTTAGTATCATCTGCAAAGTTCTTAATCATACCCATATTCAAGTCTAAATCATTGATATATACCACAAACTTAAGGTACCTAGTACTGAGCCCTACGGAATCCGACTGGAAACAACCTTCCAGTCACAAAAACACCCTTCGATCATTACCCTTTGCTTCCTGCCTCTGAGCCAATTTTGGATCCAACTTGCCACTTTGCCCTGTATCCCATGGACTTTTACTGCCGTGACCAGTCTGTCATGTGGAACCTTATCAAAAGCCTTGCTAGCTTTGGAGTGCGTCTGTGTGTGTGTGTGTCTGTGTGTCTGTGTGTGTGTGTCAAAGTATGTGTGTCAAGTGTGTGTGTATATTTCAGTGTGTACATGCCCTGGGAGTGCTGGATGGGACAGTGCAGAGAGAAAGTGAAATATTCAAGGGACAATATAGTGTGAGATTTACTCTGTATCTAACCCGTGTTGTACCTGTCCTGGGAGTGTTTGATGCGACAGTGTAAAGGGAGCTTTACCCTATATCTAAACCGTGCTGTACCTGCCTTGGGAGTGTTTGTTGGGACACTGTAAAGGGAGCTTTACTCTATCTAACCCGTGCTGTACCTGCCCTGGGTATTTTTGATGGGACAGTGTAGAGGGAGCTTTACACTGTATCTAACCCGTGCTGCACCTGTCCTGGGAGTGTTTGATCGGGCAATGTAGAGGGAGTTTTATTCTATATCTAACCCGTGCTGTACCTGCCCTGTGAATGATTTATGGGGCAGTGTAGAGGGAGCTTTACTCTGTATCTAGCCCGTGCTGTACCTGCCCTGGGAGTGTTTGATGGGACAGTGTAGAGCGAGCTTTATTCTGTAACTAACCCGTGCTGTACCTGCCCTGGGAGCGTTTGATGGGACAGTGTAGAGGGAGCTTTATTCTGTATCTAACCCGTGCTGTACCTTTCCTGGGAGTGTTTGATCGGGCAATGCAAAGGGAGCTTTACTCTGTATCTAACCCGTGCTCTACCTTTCCTAGGAGTGTTTGATCGGGCAATGCAAAGGGAGCTTTACTCTGTATCTAACTGGTGCTGTACCTTGCAGTATAATGTTTTATAAAGGGTTATAAAGATCTGTAACGTGTTATAATGATTTTAAAGCAATGTAAAGGGATATAATGATAAACAAAGTACTGGTGCCGGTCCTCCTCCCCGGGTTGGGCTGCTCGGGTTCCTGAGGGCTGGGCCAGGCTGCTCCGCCTCGCCGCCCACCCTCACGATAACCGGGACTCCAGCTGCTGCCGCCCTCTGGACGCTCGCCTCCCGCCGCCAGGGAAAGGCCCCGAGTAACAGCCGCCATCTTTGTGCGGGGAGCCGGAGCCGTCATCTTTGTGCTGGGCGCCGGAGCCGCCATCTTTGTGCGGGGCAACCGTGCCGCCATCTTTGTGCTGGGGGAGTGTGGGTCCGGCGGGTCCCGCTGCTTCGTTCAGTGAGCAGCGCCGCCATCTTTGTCCAGATGTGAGAAGTCGCACAACACCAGGTTATAGTCCAACAGCTTTATTTGAAATCATAAGCTTTCGGAGCGCTGCTCCTTCGTCAGGTGAAGTGAAGAGATGCATATAGTCACAGCATATATAGTCAGAGAACACTGCCAGATGATTACAGTTAATCTTTCCAACTGCCCTTTATTACACCTCGGCAGAGAGATAATCACGGCAATCAAAGGTGTGGATGGTGTCCAAACAGGTCAGTCAGGAAAACATTACATCAAAGAAACTCGGCATCACCACCAGCAGCAACCAATCCTCCCCCGGTACCACGGTTGCAACCACAGGGAAGTCCATCGTCAACTTCTCCGAGCACACCCTTCAACCAGACGAAATCGAAGTTCTCAGCCGAGGGCTCATTTTCTGCCACACCACCAAAATGGTCCCCATCGGTCTCGTGGCAGACACAGAGGAATTCATCAGGAGAATGAGGCTTTGGGAATTCTTCCACGAATCCCAAGACGTCAACAGCGAACCCAATGAGACAATCAATGATCCGGAACAGCAGACAGAGGGACCCGCAGTGTAGCAACCGAAGAAGAAAGATTCAATTGGAGCACTCCGGAGGGTCGTTACCCTATGCTTGACATGTATGCTCAAGCACTAGGAGATGCATCAACGCCATGATTCATCAGCTGCACTCACAAGACAGTCCAGAATGTCACCCGAGCACAATGCACCGCCATCCACGCTCTCAAGACCAACCGCAACATCGTCATCAAACCAGCAGACAAGGGAGGAGCCATGGTCATACAGAACAGAATGGACTATTGCAAAGATGCATACCGATAATTGGACAACCAGGAACACTACAGACAGTTACCCGCAGATCCGACCAAAGAACACACCCGCCAACTCAATAGCCTGATCAAGACCTTCGATCCAGACCTCCAAGGCATCCTACGCGCTCTGATCCCACGTACTCCCCGCGTGGGAAACTTCTACTGCCTCCCAAAGATACACAAAGCCAACACAGCCGGACGTCCTATCGTATCAGGCAATGGAACCCTGTGTGAGAACCTCTCTGGATACGTCGAGGGCTTCCTGACACTCATCGTACAGGGAACCCACAGCTTCTGTCGCGACACTACAGACTTACTACAGAAACTCAGCACCCACGGACCAGTTGAACCAGGAAAACTCCTCGCCACGATGGACGTCTCAGCACTCTACACCAGTATCCCCCACGATGACGGCATCGCTGCGACAGCCTCAGTACTCAACAGCAACAACAGCCAATCTCCAGACGCTATCCTACAAGTCATCTGCTTCATCCTTGACCACAATGTCTTCACCTTCGACAACCAGTTTTTTACCCAAGCACACGGAACAGCCATGGGGACAAAATTCGCACGCCAATACGCAAACATCTTCATGCACAAGTTCGAGCAAGACTTCTTCGCTGCACAGGACCTCCAACCAACGCTATACACCAGATACATCGACGACATTTTCTACCTATGGACCCACGGCGAAGAATCACTGAAAAGACTACACGATAACATCAACAAGTTCCATCCCACCATCAAACTCACCATGGATTACTCCTCAGAATCGGTTTAATTCTTGGACACACGAATCTCCATCAAAGACGGACACCTCAGCACTTCACTCTACCGCAAGCCCACGGACAACCTCACGATGCTCCACTTCTCCTGCTTCCACCCTAACCACATTAAGAAGCCATCCCCTATGGCAACACGGTGGCATAGTGGTTAGCACTGGTGCCTCACAGCGCCAGAGACCCGGGTTCGAATCTGACCTCGGGTGACTGTCTGTGTGGAGTTTGCACATTCTCCCCGTGTCTGCGTGGGTTTCCTCCGGGTGCTCCGGTTTCCTCCCACAGTCCAAAAATGTGTGGGTTAGGTTGATTTGGCTATGATAAATTGACCCTTAGTGTTAGGGGGGATTAAATATGTGGGGTTATGGGGATAGGATGGGATATGTTAGGGGGAATTAAATACGTGGGTTTACGGGGGTAGGGTGGGATATGTGTACTGTGGGGATTAAAGCAGGGACAGGGTACTGGATTTGGATGATCAGCCATGATCGTATTGAATGGCGGAGCAGGCTCGACGGGCCGAATGGCCTACTCCTGCTCCTAGATTCTATGTTTCTATGTTTCTATGTTTCTATGGACAAGCCCTCCGAATACACAGGATCTGCTCAGACGAGGAGGAACGGGATGGACACCTACAGACGCTGAAAGACGCCCTCGTACAAACGAGATATGACGCTCGACTCGTCGATCGACAGTTCCGATGGGCCACAGCGAAAATTCGCATAGACCTCCTCAGAAGACAAACAATGGACACAACCAAGAGAGTACCCTACGTCGTCTAGTACTTCCCCGGAGTGGAGAAACTACGCCATGTTCTTCGCAGCCTTCAACATGTCATCGATGACGATGAACACCTCGCTAAGGCCATCCCCACGCCCCCACTACTCGCCTTCAAACAGCCACCTAACCTCAAACAGACCATCGTTCACAGCAGAATACCCAGCTTTCGGGAGAACAGTGACCACGACACCACACAACCCTGCCACGGCAACCTTTGCAAGACATGCCAGATCATCAACACAGATACCATCATCACAGGTGAGGACACCACCCACCAGGTACATGGTACATACTCATGTGACTCGGTCAACGTTGTCTACCTCATACGTTGCAGGAAAGGATGCGCCGGAGCATGGTAGATCGGCGAGACCATGCAGACACTGCGACAACGTATGAACGGAAACTGCGCAACAATCGCCAGGCAGGAGTGTTCCCTCCCAGTCGGGGAACACTTCAGCAGTCAAGGACATTCAGCCTCCGATCTTCGGGTAAGCGTTCTCCAAGGCGGCCTTCGAGACACACGACAACGCAAAATCGTCGAGCAGAAACTGATAGCCAAGTCCTGCACCCATGAGGACGGCCTCAACCGGGATCTTGGGTTCATGTCACGCTACATGAAACCCCACCTGATGGAGAGTCATCCAGACTCGAGTCGCCGTTGTCTTGTTCTCTCTACACAGATGCGGCCGGACCTGCTGTGATTTCCAGCAAAAAAAGTTTTTTGTTTTCCATACAGACCCCCAGTATCTGCCACATTGTCTTTGATGTAATGTTTTCCTGACTGACCTGTTTGGATACCATCCACACCTTTGATTGCCGTGATTGTCTCTCTGCCGAGGTGTGATAAAGGGCAGTTGGAAAGATTAACTGTAATCATCTGGCAGTGTTCTCTGACTATATATGTTGTGACTATATGCATCTCTTCACTTCACCTGACGAAGGAGCAGCGCTCCGAAAGCTTGTGATTTCAAATAAAGCTGTTGGACTATAACTTAACGTTGTGCGACTTCTCACATTTGTCCACCCAGGTCCAACACCGGCATCTCCAGATCTTTGTCTAGGGCAGGGTGGCCGCCATCTTGGTGCGGGCGGGAGTTGTGCTTCTTCAGACGGCGCATTAGGGCCGTCCATCTTTGTCTAGGGCACTTGTGCCTTTACAGAGGGCCCTGACAGATGGTCGCGCCCCTCACAGGGAGCCCAGTGTAGACAGTGTGTGAGTGAGTTTGTTAATGATCACCCAGAGCACCGGCCCCGCAAGCCCGGCCCGCGAGAGAGCGGTTCGCCACAATATCAGGACCAGGGAGTTCTCAGGCTGCAAAGTCTCCTCTTGTTCTCATCGTTTAATTAATTTTACAATCAGAGTAAAAGGATATTTCCCCACATTCATCAACTGCTCTCTGAACTTAGTCTGGGTCACGGCGTAAATCCCAGTGTTTGTGCAGCAACTCAGCAGCTGCAGCATGAATCCCAGTTCCTGTACATACAAAGGTAGATCAAAAGACACACCTCCCAACCACCACATCCGCCAATATATTGAACTCACCATAAACACTGCCCATAACAGGATGAAATTGCCGGAGATAACAAGCAGTAAAATGATGGATTTCCTGCGGCTCTCCATCTCTGGGTCTCTGGGACTCTCCCCACTGCTGCGGCCCCGGAGTCTCCTGCGGGCTCTGCTGGCCACTAAAATGTGTCTGACGGTGACAGCATTGAGCAGCAGAATCACAAAAAATGGGACCCCCGGGGTGAGAATATAATGAAGTAGCTGGATTGATGTCCAGACCCGTGACCCCATAATAATGGCTGTTGCAACACAAAAATGGGGTTCGTTCCCAAACCAATACTGATCTGTCAACATAAAATACCAGCAGATGTTCTTTAAACCGCTCAGCACAGTCACTGTTCCCAGAACCACAGCCGCCGTTTTCTCGGTGCAATATTTAGTTTTCAGCTTCTGGCAACAAATGGCCACAAATCGATCAAAGGTGAAAGTGACGGTGAACCAGACAGAACAGTCTGTGGCTGTGAACAGCAGGGCGGCGTGGATATCACACACGGGCAAGGAATACAGGAAATCAAACTGTTCCCTATAAAGAATTGGAATGTGCCTCAATATCAGGTCGAGGATAACGACCAGTAGATCCGCCGCTGCCATGGCCACCAGGTAGCGAGTCACACATTTGGAGAGGCCGCACTTTCCCCGAGACAGGATCACAATCGTCACTAAGTTCACTGTGAGGAAGGGAAATAAACAGGGAAATTATTCATCAGGCTGGGAGCAAGAGCAGCAGTTTGATGGAATTCAGGGAGAAATCTACAACGCATTAGCGACATTCAATGATATAATCTAATGTTATTACCTGTGGAGCTGAATACAGGGTTTATTGTCAGAATAACTTGTAATGCATTGTGGAATCAATCAATGAAATGGGAATAAATACAAAATGAAAGTAACAGATGTTTGATCAAGGAGAGATTAAATGATCAATCTACCTTTAGCCCAGCAGACAAAAGCACCGCCCGAGGTACCAGGGACACAAAGGACCAGACCCTCTCAGGAAGCCTTCATGTCCCGGGATCAGTCAGCATTTGGAGCGGTGCAATTCGCTTCTGTGCCCCTGTGTTAGGGAGGGGGAAATCCCGCTTGGATTCCTGCTCCTGGTTAGAATATTCATTCTATTTAGAACTGAAAATGAATGCAACAGCAAAATACAGAAACTGCAACCTTGGCATGCAATAATTACAGGCAATTGTAGGTAAAATGTACGGATGTAATATGACAATGCTAAGATATTAAATACAAATGGACTGCAGTTATAAAGATAACTGGGCTGTCAGAAATATTTTCTGCGTTTTTGTTGAAATCCACAAACTGTAGCTCATTGAAAGGAAGTTTTTCCAAATAACATTGCAAAGAATGGACTGTGAATTAAAATGAATAGCTATCATTGACCAGGTAATAGCCCACTAAATGCATTTATTAGCATCGAAATCGGACGACTTATCCCACAGACAAGGTGCCATCGAATGCTTTTGTAAAGTATCTGACCAGGAATTGAAGAGATTTAGCCTTGTCCTTTTTCACCTGTTGATTTCCAATTTGTGTAGAGAATATTAGACAGCAAAATATCAAAGGATTTTCTTCACATTAATGCTTCAGTTACAATCTCCTAAACCAAGACAACATTCTTCAGATCGGAGACAATTGTTCAGTGCAGATAGCAGACTGAGAATTGTTAAACAAAGTGACTTGTCCAATATCTTTGCTTGAGTTGAATGTAGAACTTTTGAATCTTGGTTACACCATATCACCTTCAGAATCAATAGCCGACAGCAGCGCGGATGGGATGGGGAATGACATAGTTAAATATGGTCTACATAATTAATAGCTGGATACACCAACAGCAGCCAGGGTGAGGGGTTGGGGGAGTAAATGACAAGAACAGTAATGCAGTTAAACATGATTTACCCAATTAATAGCTGGATAGTGAGACTTACCAGGGGCACCAACAGTAGCGAGGATGTTCCAGTGTGTTTATATAACAACCCGTGCGGTAACAAAGATGCAGCAACTTGGAACACAGAATACCATTAATAACTGAATATCCCACGCTAAATAGCAGGAATAATATTACAGTGTAACATGTTTTATAGAATTGATAACTGGACATAGATACTCACTAGGAACACCAACAGCAGCGAGGAGGGGATAGTAAACCTTTTGTATCTCATAACACATGTCTAATATCGGAAATGGCATATAATAACCTTCTGGTGGCGGCGGGGGCGGTGGAGGTGGAGGTGGTACAGCCATGCCTTCCCTTCTGTGAGTGTCTGGTGGTCTTTGTGCTGGGCGCAGCGCGCTGACTGTATGAGGTGACACAGTGAAGGGAGCTCCTTATTTAGAGCAGAGTTAAATTCCCGAGTGACATCATTAGGCCCCACTGTAATTGGCATTAATTACAGTCATTGAACAAACAGACTCATTGAACCATTGTCACCACAATACTTTACTGCAGCACAATCTAGCTCAACTTATTGTACACAGTTTTGAATTAAAAGTGGGCGAATGCGCAATATTTCACCCGCCCGCTTTATAAGGAGGACAGAAGTGAGAGATCAGAGTTTCTCTTCCTGTATTGAAATCAAACTGAGAACAAAAGAGAAGAAAGTGACAGAAAAAAGGAAGGAATAAATAGTGAAAAAGATGGATTAGCACAATCTTGTTTTTTGAATTATTCCATCAGAGCAAAAACATTCACTACAAATAAATGATCTTAAAATGGCAGGATATTCGAAATCACCGACCGCAGTCCGGGAATGGCCAACAGCACACTTCTTGCGCCTCCATCCAGGTTTGTGGATACAAGGTCACTGACCCTGGGCATTGTGGATACAGAGTCACTGACACTGGGCATTGTGGATACAGAGTCACTGACCCTGGGCATTGTGGATACAGAGTCACTGACCCTGGGCATTGTGGGGTCAGAGTCACTGACCCTGGGCATTGTGGATACAGGGTCACTGACCCTGGGCATAGTGGATACAGAGTCAGTGATCCAGTGCTTGTGGATACAGAGTCACTGATCCTGGGCATTGTGGATACAGAGTCGCTGACCCTGGGCAATGTGGATACAGAGTCACTGATCTTGGGTATAGTGGATACAGAGTCACTGACCCTTAGCATTGTGGGTACAGGGTCACTGACCCTGGGCATTGTGTATGCAGAGTCACTGACCCTGGGCATTGTTGGTACAGAGTCACTGACCCTGGGCATTGTGGATACAGATTCACTGAGCGTGGGCATTGGGGATACAGAGTCACTGACACTGGGCATTGTGGGTACAGTGTCACTGACCCTGGGCACAGTGGATACAGAGTCACTGATCCTGTGCCTTGTGGGTACTGGGTCACTGACCCTGGGCATTGTGGATACAGAGTCACTGAACCTGGGCTTTGTGGGTATAGAGTAACTGATCCTTGCATTGTGGAAACAAATTCACTGACCCTGGGCATTGTGGATACATAGTCACTGACGCTGGGCATTGTTGGTACAGAGTCACTGACCCTGGGCATTGTGGATACAGAATTCACTGACCCTGGGCATTGTTGGTACAGAGTCACTGACCCTGGCATTGTGGATACAGTGTCACTGACCCTGGGCATTGTGGATACAGTGTCACTGACCCTGGGCATTGTGGATATAGAGTCACTGAACCTGGGCATTGTGGGTGCAGCCTCACTGACCCTGGGCATTGTGGGTACAGGGTCACTGAACCTGGGCATTGTAGATGCAGAGTCACTGACACTGGGCATTGTGGTTACCGAGTCATTGACCCTCGGCATTGTGGGTACAGGGTCACTGAACTTGGGTATTGTGGATACAGGTTCATTGAACCTGGGCATTGTGGTACAGAGTCACTGACCCTGGCATGGTGTGTACAGAGACACTGACCCTGGGCATAGTGGATTCAGTATCACTGACCCTGGGCATTGTGGATGCAGCGTCACTGACCCTGGGCGTTGTGGGTACAGAGTCACTGACCCTGGGCATTGTGGATGCAGCGTCACTGACCCTGGGCATTGTGGATAAAGAATCACTGACACTGGGCATTGTGGATACAGAGTCACTGACCCTGGGCGTTGTGGGTACAGAGTCACTGACCCTGGGCATTGTGGATGCAGCGTCACTGACCCTAGACATTGTGGATACAGAGTCACTCACCCTGGGCATTGTGGATAAAGAATCACTGACCCTGGGCATTGTGGATACAAAGTCACTGACCCTGGGCATTATGCGTACAGAGTCACTGACCCTGGGCATTGTGGGTACAGGGTCACTGACCCTGGGCATTGTGGGTCTAGAGTCACTGACACTGGGCATTGTGGTTACCGAGTCATTGACCCTCGGCATTGTGGGTACAGGATCACTGACCTTGGGCATTGTGGCTACAGGTTCACTGACCCTGGGCATTGTGGATACAATGTCACTGACCCTGGCATTGTGGATACAGAATCACTGACCCTGGGCATTGTGGATGCAGCGTCACTGACCCTGGACATTGTGGATACTGAGCCACTGACCCTGGGCATTGTAGATACAGAGTCACTGACCCTGGGCATTATGGATAAAGAATCACTGACACTGGGCATTGTGGATACAGAGTCATTGACCCTGGGCGTTGTGGGTACAGAGTCACTGACCCTGGGCATTGTGGATGCAGCGTCTCTGACCCTAGACATTGTGGATACAGAGTCACTGACGCTGGACATTGTCGATACAGAGTCACTGACCCTGGGCATTGTGGATACAGAGTCAATGTCCCTGGGCATTGTGGATACAGAATCATTGACCCTGGTCATTGTGGATACCGAGTCACTGATCCTGGGCATTGTGGTTACAGGGTCACTGTTACTGGGCATTGTGGATACAGAATCATTGACCCTGGGCATTGTGGATACAGAGTCACTGATCCTGGGCATTGTGGATACAGAGTCACTGACGCTGGGCATTGTTGATACCGAGTCACTGACCCTGGGCATTGTGGATACAGGTCACTGACACTAGGCATTGTGGATACAGGTCACTGACACTGTGAATTTTGAATACAGAGTCACTGACCCTGGGTATTGTGGGTACAGAGTCACTGACCCTGGGCATTGTAGATACAGAGTTACTGATCCTGATCATTGTTAATACAGAGTCACTGACCCTGGGCATTGTGGGTACAGGGTCATTGACCCTGGGCATTATGGGTACAGATTCACTGACCCTGGGCATTGTGGATACAGAGTCACTGACCCTGGGCATTGTGGGTACAGGGTCACTGACCCTGGGCATTGTGGGTCTAGAGTCACTGACACTGGGCATTGTGGATACAGGTTCACTGACCCTGGGCATTGTGGATACAAAGTCACTGACCCTGGCATTGTGGATACAAAATCACTGACCCTGTGCATTGTGGATGCAGCGTCACTGACCCTGGACATTGTGGATACTCTGCCACTGACCCTGGGCATTGTAGATACAGAGTCACTGACCCTGGGCATTGTGGATAAAGAATCACTGACACTGGGCATTGTGGATACAGAGTCACTGACCCTGGGCGTTGTGGGTACAGAGTCACTGACCCTGGGTATTGTGGATGCAGCGTCACTGACCCTAGACATTGTGGATACAGAGTCACTGACCCTGGGCATTGTGGATAAAGAATCACTGACCCTGGGCATTGTGGATACAAAGTCACTGACCCTGGGCATTGTGCGTACAGAGTCACTGACCCTGGGCATTGTGGGTACAGGGTCACTGACCCTGGGCATTGTGGGTCTAGAGTCACTGACACTGGGCATTGTGGTTACCGAGTCATTGACCCTCGGCATTGTGGGTACAGGATCACTGACCTTGGGCATTGTGGCTACAGGTTCACTGACCCTGGGCATTGTGGATACAATGTCACTGACACTGGGCATTGTGGATACAGAATCACTGACCCTGGGCATTGTGGATGCAGCGTCACTGACCCTGTTTATTGTGGATACTGAGCCACTGACCCTGGGCATTGTAGATACAGAGTCACTGACCCTGGGCATTATGGATAAAGAATCACTGACACTGGGCATTGTGGATACAGAGTCACTGACCCTGGGCGTTGTGGGTACAGAGTCACTGACCCTGGGCATTGTGGATGCAGCGTCACTGACCCTAGACATTGTGGATACAGAGTCACTGTTACTGGGCATTGTGGATACAGAATCATTGACCCTGGGCATTGTGGATACAGAGTCACTGATCCTGGGCATTGTGGATACAGAGTCACTGACGCTGGGCATTGTTGATACCGAGTCACTGACCCTGGGCATTGTGGATACAGGTCACTGACACTAGGCATTGTGGATACAGGTCACTGACACTGTGAATTTTGAATACAGAGTCACTGACCCTGGGTATTGTGGGTACAGAGTCACTGACCCTGGGCATTGTAGATACAGAATTACTGATCCTGATCATTGTTAATACAGAGTCACTGACCCTGGGCATTGTGGGTACAGGGTCACTGACCCTGGGCATTATGGGTACAGATTCACTGACCCTGGGCATTGTGGATACAGATTCAGTGACCCTGGGCATTGTGGATACAGAGTCACTGACTCTGGGCATTGTGGGTACAGAGTCACTGACCCTGGGCATTGTGGGTACAGAGTCACTGACCCTGGGCATTCTGGATACAGAGTCACTGACCCTGGGCTTTGTGGATACAGAGTCACTGACCCTGGGCATTGTTGATACAGAATCATTGACCCTGGGCATTTTGGATTCTGAGTCACTGACCCTGGACCTTGTGGATACAGAGTCACTGACCCTTGGAATTGTGGATACAGAATCATTGACCCTGGGCATTGTGGATATAGAGTCACCGACCCTGGACCTTGTGGGTACAGTGTCACTAACACTGGGCATTGTGGAGACAGAGTCACTCACGCTGGGCATTGGAGATAAAGAGTTTTGTGTATAGAAATCTATCTATCTCCTTCTTAAATATATTCAGTGACTTGGCCTCCACCGCCTTTTGTGGTGGAGAATTCCACAGGTTCACCACCCTCTGAGAGAAGAGATGTCTCCTCATCTCAGTCCTAAATATACTACCCTGTATACTGAGACTGTGTCCCATAATTCTAGACCTCCCAGACAGGGGAAACATCGTCCCTGAATCTAGTCTGTCTAGCCCTGTCAGAATTTTATACATTTCAATGAGACCCCCTCTCATTCTTCTAAACTCTAGTGAATACAGGCCTAGTCGATCCAATCTCTCCTGATACGACAGTCCTGCCATCCCAGTAATCATTCTGGTGAACCTTCGCTGCACTCCCTCTATGGCAAATATATCCTTTCTTATGTAAGGAGACCAAAACTGCACATAGTACCCCAGTTGAGGTCTCAACAAGGCCCTGTATAACTGTAGTAAGGCATCCTTGCTCTTGTACTCAAATCCTCTGGCAATGAAGACCAACATACCATTTGCCTTCCTAACTGTTTGCTGCACCTGCATGTTTACTTTCAGTGACTGGTGCACAAGGGCACGCAGGTCCCTTTGTATATCAACATTTCCCAATCTATCACAACTTAAGTAATACGCTGCCTTTCTGTTTATCCTACTGAAGTGGATAACTTTAGATGTATCCACGTTTTACTGCATCTGCCATGTATTTGTCCACTGACTCAACTTGTCTAAATCGCCTTGAAGCCTCTTTGCATCCTCCTCACAACTCACAATCCCACCTAGTTTCGTGTCATCAGCAAACTTGAAAATATTACATTTAGTTCCCTCATTCAAATCATTCATATATATTGTGAATAGCTGGGGCTCAAGTACTGCTCCCAGCGGTACCCCACTAGTCTCCGCCTGCCACCACTAAAAAGAGCCATTTATTCCTACTCTCTGTTTCCTGTCTGTTAATCAATTTTCTGGACCGGTTCCTGCAGATTGGTGGGTAGCAAATGTAACCCCGCTGTTGAAGAAAAGAGGGAGAGAGAAAACGGGGAACTACAGATCGGTTAGCCTAACATCAGTAGTTGGGTAAAAGCTGGAATCTATTAGAAAGGATAAAATAACTGGGTACTTCGTAAGATTGGACAGAGTCAACATGGATTTATGAAAGGGACAGAGGGACAGAGATACAGGGGGTGAGAGGGAACGTGAGACAGGGACAGGGGGAGAGAGGCACAGGGGCAGAGAAGGACAGGGGGATAGAGGAACGGGGGAGAGGGACAGGGGGAGAGTGGATCAAGGGGAGAGAGGTACAGGTAGAGAGAGAGACGGGGGAAAGAAGTGCAGGGGGAGAGAGGATCTGTGGTAAGAGGGACTGTGGGAGAGCGAGACTGGGGGAGAGATAAATGGGGGAATCTGGCAGGGAGGAGAGAGGGACGGGGTGAGTGAGAGACGGGGAGAGAGGAACGGGGGGGAGAGAGGGACAAGGGCAGAGAGGTACAAGGGCAGAGAGGGTCAAGGGGAGAGAGGAACGGGGTGAGAGGGACTGGGAGAGAGGGACATGCGGGACATGAGGAGGGAAGAGTGACAGGGGGAGGGGGGGCATGTGAGAGAGGGACAGGGGGAGTGAGGGAAAGGGGGCGTGTGGGACGGGGCAAGCGTGACAGGGGAGTAAGGGAACGAGGAGAGAGAGACAGGCGGAGCGAGGTACAGGGGAGAGAGGGACAGGGCGAGAGAGGTACGGGGGAGAGAGGAACAGGGGAGAGTGGTGACAGGGGGAGAGGGACGGGGGAGAGTGACAGGGGGAATGGGGCAGGGAGGAGAGATGAACCGGGTGGGAGTTTGACGGGGGAGGAGAGAGGGAAAAGGGCAGAGAGGTACAAGTCTAGCGAGGGACAAGGCAGAGAGGGACAAGGGGAGAGAGGAACGGGTTGAGAGGGAAAGGGGAGAGAGGAACAGGGTGAGAGTGGGATGGGCGAGGGGGACTGGAGAGAGAGGAGCAGGGTGAGAGGGACAGTGAGAGAGAGGGACATGGGAGTGAGGGACAGCGGGAGAGAGGAGCAGGATGAGAGGGACAGTGTGAGAGAGGGACATGGGAGTGAGGGACTTATGGGAGAGAGGAACATGTGGGGCGAGGGATGGGGATCAGAGGATCGGGGAGAGGGACAGGGGAGAGGGCACAGGGGGAGCGAGGGACAGGGGGCGAGAGGGACTGTGAGGAGAGAATGATAGGTCGAAAGGAAATGGAGGGAGAGTTGAACAGAGTGAGAGAGAGATGGGGGAGAGAGGAACATGGGAGAGAGGTACAGGGGGAGAGAGGGCCTGTGGGGAGTGTGGGAAATGGAGAGAGAGTTACAGTGGGGAGAAAGGTTGAGGTGGAGAAAGGAACAGGGGGAGAGAGCGACAGGGAGAGAGTGAGACAGGGGGAGAGAGGGTCAGTGAGAGTGGAATAGGGGGAGAGAGGGATGGGGGAGCGAAGGCGTGGGCGAAGAGGGATAGGTGAGAGAAGAACAGGGCAAGAGAGGAATTCGGGGAGAGAGGGAAGCAGGAGAGAGAGACGGGGAGAGAGTGACAGAGGGAGAGAGGGACAGGGGGAGAGAGGGAAAGCGGGAGATAGTGAAAGTGGGAGAGAGCGGCAGCGGGAGAGAGGAACGGGGAGCGAGGGTCGGGGAGAGAGGTACAGGGGGAGAGAGGCTCATGGGCGAGAGGGACTGGGGGAGAGAGGGACAGGGGGAGAGGGGCAGCGGGGAATGGGGCAGGGAGGAGAGAGGGACGGGGAGAGAGGGACGGGGGAGTGAGGGACAAGGGGTGAGAGTTACAAGGGCAGAGAGGGACAAGCCTGAGAGGGTCAAGAGGAGAGAGGAACAGGGGGGAGAGGGACAGGGGAGAGAGGGACAGAGGGAGAGATGGACGGGGTGTAGGGGGACAGAGGAGAGGAGCAGGGGCGAGAGGGGCAGTGGGAGAGTGCGACATGGAAGAGAGTGACAGTGGGAGCAAGGAACAGGGGGAGAGAGGGACAGGGGTAGAGAGGGACAGGGGGAGAAAGGAACACGGGAGAGAGGGTTAGGGGGAGAGAGGGATCGGAAGAGAGGGGCGGGGGACAGAGAGGTACAAGGGCAGAAAAGTACAAGCTTTAGAGGGACAAGGGGAGAGGGGAACGGGATGAGAGGGATAGGGGAGAGAGGGACAGTGGGAGAGAGGGACAGGGGAGTGAGGAACCGGGGAGAGTGTGACAGTGGGGAGAGAAAGACAGCGGGAGAGAGGGACAGGGGAGAGAGGGACAGGGGGAGATAGGGGCAGGGGAGATGGGGACGGGGAGGAGAGGGACAGGGGAGTGAGGAACCGGGGAGATAGTGACATTTGGAAGAGAGGGATAGGGGAAATGAGGGACAGGTGAGAGAGGGACAGGGGGAGAGAGGGATAGGGGAAATGAGGGACAGGTGAGAGAGGGACAGGGGGAGAGAGGGACGGGGGGGAGAGAGGGACAGGGGGAGAGAGGGGCAGGGGAGATGGGGACGGGGAGGAGAGGGACAGGGGAGTGAGGGACCGGGGAGATAGTGACAGTTGGGAGAGAGGGATAGGGGAAATGAGGGACAGGTGAGAGAGGGACAGGGGGAGAGAGGGACAAGGGGATAGAGGGACAACGGGAGACAGGGACGGGGAGAGACTGACAGGGGGAGAGGGCGACAGTGGGAGAGAGGTACGGGGGAGAGAGGGACAAGCCTTAGAGTGTCAAGGGGAGAGGGGAACGGTGTGAGAGAGATAGGGGAGAGAGGGACAGGGGGAGAGAGGGACAGGGGGAGAGAGGGACAGGGGAGAAGGGACATGTGCAGAACCGGACAGGTGAAGACAGTGACATGGGAGAGTGTGACAGGGGGAGAGATGGAAAGTGGGAGAGTGGAAAAGGGTGAGACAGGGACAGGGGTAGAGAGGGACAGGGGAGAGAGGGACGGAGCCAGTGAGGGATGGGGAGAGAGGGATGGTGGAAAGAAGTACTGGGGAGAGAGGGACGGGGCAGAGAGGGACAAGGGCAGAGCGGGACAAGAGCAGTTAGGGTGACGGGGTAGAGTGACAGTGGGTGAGAGGGACAGGGGGAGAGAGGGACCCGGGCGGGAGGGGCGAGGGAGAGGGGGTCGCAATAGTGAGGAACTGGGGGGAGAGGGACATGGTTTGAGAGGGTCAAGGGCAGAGAGAGACAAGTGCAGAGAGGGACAAAGGCAGTGAGGGACAGGCAGAGAGAGGAACATGGGGGAGAGGGACAGGCGGAGAGAGGGACAGGGTAGAGAGGGACAGGCGAAGAGAGAGCCATGGGGGGAAAGGGACACGTGGAGAGAGCAACAGGGGAGTGAGTAACGCGGAAAAGTGTGAAAGTGGGGAGATAGGGACATGGGGAGAGAGGGACAGTGGAAAGTATGACAGGGGGAGAGCGGGACAGGGGAGAGTGGGACCGGGGCGAGAGGTACAGTGGGAGAGAGGGACAGGGAGAGAGAGGGACAGGGGGAGAGAGGGTCAGGGGCAGAGAGTGACAGGCGGAAAGAGGGACAGGCAGAGAGAAGGACAGGGGAAGAGATGGACAGCAGGAGAGACGGACGGGGGAGAGACTGACAGGGGGAAAGAGTGACAGTGGGAGAGAGAGACGGGGGTGAGAGGGAAAGGGGGAGAGAGGGACGGGGGAGAGAGGGACAGGGGAGAGAGTGTCGGGGGAGAGAGGGACGGTACAGAGGGATGGGGGACAGAAAGGTACTTGGGCAGAAAATGATAAGCCTTCGAGGGGAGAGGGGAACGGGGTGAGGAAGACAGGGCACAGAGGGACAGGGGGAGAGAGGGACAGGGGAGAGATGGACAGGGGGAGAGAGGGACGGGAAGAGAGGGACAGGGGAGAGAGGGACATGGGCGGAAACGGACATGGGGAGAGAGCGACGTGGGAGAGTGGAAAAGTGTGAGAGAGGGACATGGGGAGAGAGGGACAGGAGTGAGAGGGACAAGGGTAGGGCGGGACAAGGGAAGTTAGGGATACGGGGAGAGAGGGACAGTGGGTGAGAGGGACAGGGGGAGAGAGGGAGATGGGGGGAGGGGGTCAGAGGGAGAGTGACAGGGTGAGAGGGACAGGGGGAGAGAGGGACCCGGGCGGGATGGACGCGGGAGAGGTGGTCGGGTTAGTGACGAACTGGTGGGAGAGGGACAGGGTGTGAGAGGGTTAAGAGCAGAGAGAGGCAAGTGCAGAGAGGGACAAAGGCAGTGAGGGACCGGGGGAGAGAGGGACATGGGGGGAGAGGGATAGGCGGAGAGAGGGACAGGGGGGGAGAGGGACAGGGGAGAAGGGACAGGGGGGAGAGGGGCAGGGTTAGAGAGGGACAGGCGAAGAGAGTGACATTGTGGGAGAGGGACAAGGGGAGAGAGCGACAGGGGAGAGAGGGACATTGGAGAGAGTGACAGGGGAAGAGGGACAGGGGAGAGAGGGACAGGCGAAGAGAGTGACATGGGGGGAGAGGGACACGGGGAGAGAGAGACAGGGGAGAGAGGAACGGGGGAGAGATAGATGGGGGACAGAGAGGTACAAGGGCAGAAAGGGACAAGCCTTACAGAGACAAGGGGAGAGGGGAACGTGATGAGGGAGACAGGGAAGAGAGGGACAGGGGGAGAGAGGGACATCGGATAGAGGGACAGTGGGAGAGAGGAACAGGGTCGTGAATAACCGGGGAGAGTGTGACAATGGGGAGGGAAAGACAGGGGGAGAGAGGGACAGGGGATAGAGGGACAGGGGGAGAGAGGGACAGGGGGAGAGAGGGACAGGGGAGAGAGGGACATGGGCAGAGACGGACAGGGGGAGAGAGGGACCAGGGCGGGAGGGACGAGGGAGAGGGGGTCGGGGTACTGAGGAACAGTGGGGAGAGGGCCAGGGTATGAGAGGGTCAAGGGCAGAGAGAGACAAATACAGAGAGGGACAAAGGCAGTGAGGGACCGGGGAAGAGAGGGACATGAGGGGAGAGGGGCAGGCGAAGAGAGTGACAGTGGTGGAGAGGGACACGGGGAGAGAGCGACAGGGGAGAGAGGGACGGGGGAGAGAGGTACAGGGTGAGAGAGGGTCATGGGCTAGATAGGGACAGGGGGGTGAGGGGCAGGGGTTAAAGTGGCAGGGAGGAGTGGGGGACGGCGTGAGAGAGGTACGGGGAGAGTGGGACGGGGGAGAGAGGGACAAGGGCAGAGAGGTACATGGGCAGAGAGGTACAAGCTTGAGAGCTACAAGTGGAGAGAGATTTGTGGTGAGAGGGACAGAGGAGAGAGGGACAGGGGAGGGAGGGAGAGAGGGACAGGGAGAGAGAGGGACATGGGAGAGAGGGACATGGGAGTGAGAAACAGGGGGCGAGAGGGACGGTGCAAGAGGGACGGGGGAGTGAGGGACCGGGGAGACTGGGTCAGGGGAGTGAGGAACAGGGGAATGTGGGATAGTGGGGAGACAGTGACAGGGGGAGAGAGGGACAGGGGACAGTATGACAGGGGGAGAGAGGGAGAGGGGAGTGAGGGACCGGGGCGAGAGTGACAGTGGGAGAGAGGGACAGGGGGCGAGAAGGACGGGGCAAGAGGTACAGGGGAGTGAGGGACCGGGGAGAGAGTGACAGTGAGTCGAGAGGGACAGGGGGAGAGAGGGATAGGGGAAGGCAGGGGCAAGGATGAGAGGGACAGGGGGAGAGTGTGACAGGGGGAGAGAGGGAGAGGGGAGAGAGGGACATGGGAGTGAGAAACAGGGGGCGAAGGGACGCTGCAAGAGGGACGGGGGAGTGAGGGACCGGGGAGACTGGGTCAGGGGCGTGAGGAACAGGGGAAAGTGGGATAGTGGGGAGACAGTGACAGGGGGAGAGAGTGACAGGGGACAGTATGACAGGGGGAGAGAGGGAGAGGGGAGTGAGGGACCGGGGCGAGAGTGACAGTGGGAGAGAGGGACAGGGGGCGAGAAGGACGGGGCAAGAGGTACAGGGGAGTGAGGGACCGGGGAGAGAGTGACAGTGAGTCGAGAGGGACAGGGGGAGAGAGGGATAGGGGAAGGCAGGGGCAAGGATGAGAGGGACAGGGGGAGAGTGTGACAGGGGGAGAGAGGGACGGGGAGAGAGGGACGGAGAGAGATGGACGGGGGGCAAAGAGGTACAAGGGCAGAGAGGGACACGCCTGAGTGCGACAAGGGGAGAGGGGACATGGGGAGAGAGGGACAGGGGAGAGTGTGATGGGGAGAGTGTGACAGGGTAACACAGGGACAGGGGAGAGAGGGACAGGGCAGAGAGTGACGGGGCAAGATGGACAGGGGTGTGAGGGACCTGGGAGAGAGGGACAGTTGGGAGAGAGGGATAGGGGAAATGAGGGACAGGTGAGAGAGGGACAGGGCGAGAGAGTGACTGGGGGAGAGAGGGTCAGGGGAGAGAGGGACAGGGGAAGAGAGCGACAGGCGGAAAGAGGGACAGGCAGAGAGAAGGATAGGGGGAGAGAGGGACAGCAGGAGAGAGGGACGGGGGGAGAGAGTGACAGTGGGAGAGAGAGACGGGGGTGAGAGGGACAGGGGGAGAGAGGGACAGGGGGAGAGAGGGACTGGCGAAGAGAGTGGCATGGGGGAGAGGGACACGGGGAGAGAGCGACAGGGGAGAGAGGGACGGGGGAGAGAGGTACAGGGTGAGAGAGGGTCATTGGGTGAGAGGGACTGGGCGAGAGAGGGACAGGGGGGAGAGGGACAGCTGGGAAAGGGGCAGGGAGGAGGGGGGACGAGGTGAGAGAGTTACGGGGAGAGAGGGACGGGAGGAGGTAGGGGCTAGGGCAGAGAGGTACAAGGGCAGAGAGGGACAAGCTTGAGAGCTACAAGGGGAGAGAGGATTGGGGTGAGACGGACAGGGGAGAGAGGGTCAGAATGAGAGAGGGACGCGGGAGAGAGGGAGAGGGGAGGGATGGAGAGAGGGACAGGGGGAGTGAGGGACATGCGAGAGAGGGACGGGGCTAGAGGGACGTGGGACTGAGGGACCAGGGAGACTGGGACAGGGGAGTGAGGAACGGGGAGAGTGGGAAAGTGGGGAGACAGGGACAGGGGGAGAGAGGGACAGGGGACAGTATGACAGGGGAGAGATGAAATTGAGAGGTCGCACAACACCAGGTTATAGTCCAACAGTTTTATTTGAAATCACAAGCTTTCGGAGCTATCACTCCTTCCTCAGGTGAAGTAAATTGGATACAGAATCGCCAGAGCATATATAGATGGAAAAAAAAGCATGTGTACTTTACAATTGCAGACCAATAAATTAAATCATCCTGACTATCTGCCGAGGTGTGATAAAGTTAATTAAGTCAGCCAGGAAGGTACCACATCAAAAGACATAGCAAGATACAACTGAGACAATGAGGTGTAGTCGCAGGGGTTCCAACGTGTCAAAAGCTGCCGTCTGTATGTAAAACGAAAAGCTTTAAAAAAAATTTACTTTTTTACTGGGAAAATTTTTACTTTTTTACTTGGAATCACATCTGTGAACAAGCTAACGACGACTCGAGTCCGGATCACGTCATGTATCGTGACATAAACCCAAGATCCCGATTGAGACCGTCTTCATGAGTGCGGAACTTGGCTATCAGTTTCTGCTCGATGATTTTGCGTTGTCGTGTGTTTCTAAGGTTGCCTTGGAGAACGCTTACCCGCAGATCCGAGGCTGAATGTCCTTGACTGCTGAAGTGTTCCCCGACTGGGAGGTAATAATCCTGCCTGGCGATTGTTGCGCGGTGCTCGTTCATACGTTGTCTCAGTGTCTGCATGGTCTCGCCGATGTACCATGCCGCGGTGCATTCTTTCCTGCAACGTATGAGGTAGACAACGTTGGCCGAGTCACATGAGTATGTACCATGTACCTGGTGGGTAGTGTCCTCACGTGTGATGGTGGTATCTGTGTTGATGATCTGGCATGTCTTGCAGAGTTTGCCATGGCAGGGTTGTGTGGTGTCGTGGTCGCTGTTATCCTGAAAGCTGGGTAATTTGCCGCGAACGATGGTACTTCTGAGGTTAGGCGGCTGTTTGAAGGCAAGTAGTGGAGGCGTGGGGATGGCCTTAGCGAGGTGTTTGTCGTCATCGATGACATGTTGAAGGCTGCGAAGAACATGTCGTAGTTTCTCCGCTCCGGGGAAGTACTGGACGACGTAGGGTACCCTGTTGGTTGTGTCCCGTGTTTGCCTTCTGAGGAGGTCTATGCGATTTTTCGCTGTGGCCCGTCGGAACTGTCGATCGATGAGTCGAGCGTCATATCCCGTTCTTACGAGGGCGTTTTTCAGCGTCCGTAGGTGTCTATCGCGTTCCTCCTCGTCTGAGCAGATCCTGTGTATTCGCAGGGCTTGTCCATAGGGGATGGCTTCTTTAACATGGTTAGGGTGGAAGCTGGAGAAGTGGAGCATCGTGAGGTTGTCCGTGGGCTTGCGGTAGAGTGAAGTGCTGAGGTGTCCGTCTTTGATGGAGATTCGTGTGTCCAGGAATGAGACCGATTCTGAGGAGTAGTCCATGGTGAGTTTGATGGTGGGATGGAACTTGTTTATGTTATCGTGTAGTCTTTTCAGTGATCCTTCGCCATGGGTCCAAAGGAAGAAAATGTCGTCGATGTATCTGGTGTACAGCGTTGGCTGGAGGTCCTGCACAGGACCTCCAGCCAACGCTGTACACCAGATACATCGACGACATTTTCTTCCTTTGGACCCATGGCGAAGGATCACTGAAAAGACTACACGATAACATAAACAAGTTCCATCCCACCATCAAACTCACCATGGACTACTCCTCAGAATCGGTCTCATTCCTGGACACACGAATCTCCATCAAAGACGGACACCTCAGCACTTCACTCTACCGCAAGCCCACGGACAACCTCACGATGCTCCACTTCTCCAGCTTCCACCCTAACCATGTTAAAGAAGCCATCCCCTATGGACAAGCCCTGCGAATACACAGGATCTGCTCAGACGAGGAGGAACGCGATGGACACCTACGGACGCTGAAAAACGCCCTCGTAAGAACGGGATATGACGCTCGACTCATCGATCGACAGTTCCGACGGGCCACAGCGAAAAATCGCATAGACCTCCTCAGAAGGCAAACACGGGACACAACCAACAGGGTACCCTACGTCGTCCAGTACTTCCCCGGAGCGGAGAAACTACGACATGTTCTTCGCAGCCTTCAACATGTCATCGATGATGACAAACACCTCGCTAAGGCCATCCCCACGCCTCCACTACTTGCCTTCAAACAGCCGCCTAACCTCAGAAGTACCATCGTTCGCAGCAAATTACCCAGCTTTCAGGATAACAGCGACCACGACACCACACAACCCTGCCATGGCAAACTCTGCAAGACATGCCAGATCATCAACACAGATACCACCATCACACGTGAGGACACTACCCACCAGGTACATGGTACATACTCATGTGACTCGGCCAACGTTGTCTACCTCATACGTTGCAGGAAAGAATGCACCGCGGCATGGTACATCGGCGAGACCATGCAGACACTGAGACAACGTATGAACGAGCACCGCGCAACAATCGCCAGGCAGGATTGTTACCTCCCAGTCGGGGAACACTTCAGCAGTCAAGGACATTCAGCCTCGGATCTGCGGGTAAGCGTTCTCCAAGGCAACCTTAGAAACACACGACAACGCAAAATCATCGAGCAGAAACTGATAGCCAAGTTCCGCACTCATGAAGACGGTCTCAATCGGGATCTTGGGTTTATGTCACGATACATGACGTGATCCGGACTCGAGTCGTCGTTAGCTTGTTCACAGATGTGATTCCAAGTAAAAAAGTAAAAATTTTCCCAGTAAAAAAGTAAATTTTTTTTAAAGCTTTTCGTTTTACATACAGACGGCAGCTTTTGACACGTTGGAACCCCTGCGACTACACCTCATTGTCTCAGTTGTATCTTGCTATGTCTTTTGATGTGGTACCTTCCTGGCTGACTTAATTAACTTTATCACACCTCGGCAGATAGTCAGGATGATTTAATTTATTGGTCTGCAATTGTAAAGTACACATGCTTTTTTTTCCATCTATATATGCTCTGGCGATTCTGTATCCAATTTACTTCACCTGAGGAAGGAGTGATAGCTCCGAAAGCTTGTGATTTCAAATAAAACTGTTGGACTATAACCTGGTGTTGTGCGACCTCTCAATTTTGTCCACCCCAGTCCAACACCGGCATCTCCGCATCAGGGGAGAGATGGACAGGGGAGAGAGGGATCGGGGCGAGAGTGACAGTGGGAGAGAGGGACAGGCAGAGAGAAGGACAGGGGGAGAGAGAGACAGCAGGAGAGAGGGACGGTGGGATAGAGTGACAGTGGGAGAGAGAGACGGGGGCGAGAGGGATAGGGGGAGAGAGGGACAGGGGGAGAGAGAGACAGGAGGAGAGAGGGACAGGCGAAGAGAGTGACTTGGGGGGAGAGGGACACGGGGAGAGAGCGACAGGGGAGAGAGGGACGGAGGAGAGAGGTACAGGGTGAGAGAGGGTCATGGGCGAGAGGGACTAGGCGAGAGAGGGACAGGGGGGAGAGGGACAGGGGGGAAAGGGGCAGGGGGGAGTGGGGGACGGGGTGAGAGTGTAACGGGGAGAGAGGGACGGGGGAGATAGGGACAAGGGCAGAGAGGTACAAGGGTAGAGATGGACAAGCTTGAGAGCTACAAGGGGAGAGAGGATTGGGGTGCGAGGTACAGGGGAGAGAGGGTCAGAGGGAGAGAGGGACGTGGGAGAGAGGGACAGGGGAGAGAGGGACAGGGGGAGAGAGGGGCATGCGAGAGAGGGATGGAGCAAGAGGGACGGGGTACTGAGGGACCCGGGAGACTGGGACAGCGGAGTGAGGAACGGGGACAGTGGGATAGTGGGGAGACAGGGACAGGGGGAGAGAGGGAAAGGGGACAGTATGACAGGGGGAGAGATGGACAGGGGAGAGTAGAACCGGGGCGAGAGTGACAGTGGGAGAGAGGGACAGGGGGAGAGAGGGACATGCGAGAGAGGGACGGGGCAAGAGGGATGGGGGACTGAGGGACCGGGGAGACTGGGACAGGGGAGTGAGGAACGGGGAAAGTGGGATAGTGGGGAGAAAGGGACAGGGGGAGAGAGTGTCAGGGGACAGTATGACAGGGGGAGAGATGGACAGGGGAGAGAGGGACCGGGGCGAGAGTGACAGTGGGAGAGAGGGACAGGGGGCGAGATGGACGGCGGAAGAGGGACAGGGGAGTGAGGGACAGGGGGAGAGAGTGACAGGGGGAGGGATTGAGAGGGGGAGAGAGGGACAGTGGAGAGTGGGACGGGGAGAGATGGACGGGGGGCAAAGAGGTAAAACGGCAGAGAGGGACACGCCTGAGTGCGAAAAGGGGAGAGGGGGACATGGGGAGAGAGGGACACGGGAGAGTGTGACGTGGAGAGTGTGACAGGGGAATACAGGGACAGGGGAGAGAGGGACAGTGGAGAGACGGACAGGGGACGAGAGCGGGACAGGCGGATAGAGGCAGAGAGTGAAGGGGCAAGCTGGACAGGGGAGTGAGGGACCTGGGAGAGAGGGACAGTTGGGAGAGAGGGATAGGGGAAATGAGGGGCAGGTGAGAGAGGGACAGGGGAGATAGTGACAGGGGAAGAGATGGACAGAGGGAGAGAGGGACAGGGGGAGAGAGGGACAGGGGGAGCGAGGGACAGGGGAGTGAGGGACAGGGGAAGAGCGTGACAGGCGGAAAGAGGGACAGGCAGATAGAAGGACAGGGGGAGAGAGGGAAGCAGGAGAGAGGGACGGGGGCAGAGAGTGATAGGTGAACAGTGTGACAGTGGGAGAGAGAGACGGGGGTGAGAGGGACAGGGGAGAGAGGGACAGGGGGAGAGAGGGACATGGGGAGAGAGGGACAGGGGAGAGAGGGTCGGGGGAGAGAAGGACGGGGACAGAGGGATGGGGGTCGGAGAGGTACAAGGGCAGAAAGGGACAATCCTTCGAGTGACAAAGTGGTGAGAGAGACAGGGGGAGAGAGGGACAGGGGAGAGAGGGACATGGGCAGAGACGGACAGCGGGAGAGAGGGACGTGGGAGAGTGTGACGGGGGAGAGATGGAATGTGGGAGAGTGGAGAAGGGTGAGAGAGGGACAGGGGAGAGAGGGACAGGGGAGAGAGGGACAGGCGGAGAGTTGGACGGAGCACGTGAGGGAAGGGGAGAGAGGGTCGGGGAGAGAGGACTGGGGAGAGAGGGTTGGGGCAGAGAGGGACAGGGGCTGAGAGGGACAAGGGCAGTGCGGGATAAGGGCTGTTAGGGATACGGGGAGAGAGGGATAATGGGTGAGAGGGACAGGGGGAGAGAGGGACCCGGGCGGGAGGGACGAGGGAGAGATGGTCAGGGTTGTGAGGAACTGGGGGGTGAGGGACAGGGTGTGAGAGGGTCAAGGGCAGAGAGAGACAAATGCAGAGATGGATAAAAGGCAGTAAGGGACCGGGGGAGAGAGGGACATGGGGGAGAGGGACAGTGGGGGTGAGGGCCAGGGGAGAGAGGGACAGGGGGAGAGAGGGACAGGGGAGAGAGGGACAGGCGAAGTGAGTGACATGGGGGAGAGGGAAATGGGGAGAGAGCGACAGGGGAGAGAGGGACGGGGGAGAGAGGTACAGGGTGAAAGAGGCTCATGGGCGAGCGGGACTGGAAGAGAGACAGACCGGGGGGTGAGGGTCAGTGGGGAAAGGGGCAGGCAGGAGTGGGGGACCGGGTGAGAGAGGTCCGGGGAGAGAGGGTTGGGGCAGAGAGGGACAGGGGCTGAGAGGGATAAGGGCAGTGCGGGATAAGGGCAGTTAGGGATACGGGGAGAAAGGGATAATGGGTGAGAGGGACAGGGGGAGAGAGGGACCCGGGCGGGAGGGACGAGGGAGAGATGGTCAGGGTCGTGAGGAACTGGGGGGTGAGGGACAGGGTGTGAGAGGGTCAAGGGCAGAGAGAGACAAATGCAGAGATGGATAAAAGGTAGTAAGGGACCGGGGGAGCGAGGGACATGGGGGAGAGGGACAGTGGGGGAGAGGGCCAGGGGAGAGAGGGACAGGGGGAGAGAGGGACAGGGGAGAGAGGGACAAGCGAAGAGAGTGACATGGGGGAGAGGGAAATGGGGAGAGAGCGACAGGGGAGAGAGGGACGGGGGAGAGAGGTATAGGGTGAAAGAGGCTCATGGGCGAGCGGGACTGGAAGAGAGATGGACCGGGGGTGAGGGTCAGTGGGGAAAGGGGCAGGCAGGAGTGGGGGACCGGGTGAGAGAGGTACGGGGAGAGAGGGACGGGGGGAGATAGGGACAAGGGCAGAGAGGTACAACGGCAGAGAGGGACAAGCATGAGAGTTTCAAGGGGAGAGAGGATTGGGGTGAGAGGGACAGGGGAGAGAGGGTCAGAGGGAGAGGGGGACGGGGAGAGAAGGACAGGGGAGGGAGGGAGACATGGACAGGGGGAGTGAGGGACATGGGAGAGGGACGGGGAGAGTGTGATGGGGAGAGTGTGACAGGGTAACACAGGGACAGGGGAGAGAGGGACAGGGCAGAGAGTGACGGGGCAAGATGGACAGGGGAGTGAGGGACCTGGGAGAGAGTGACAGTTGGGAGAGCGGGATAGGGGAAATGAGGGACAGGTGAGAAAGGGACAGGGGGAGAGAGTGACAGGGGGACAGATGGACAGGGGGAGAGAGGGACAGGGGGAGAGAGGGACAGGGGGAGCGAGAGACAGGGGAGAGAGAGACAGGGGAAGAGAGTGACAGGCGGAAAGAGGGACAGGCAGTGAGAAGGACAGGGGGAGAGATGGAAGCAGGAGAGAGGGACGGGGGGAGAGAGTGACAGGGGGAGAGATTGACAGTGGGAGAGAGAGACGTGGGTGAGAGGAACAGGGGGAGAGAGGGACAGTGGGAGAGATGGACAGGGGAGAGAGGGTCGGGGGCGAGAGGGACGGGGACAGAGGGATGGGGGACAGAGAGTTATAAGGGCAGAAATGGACAAGCCTTCGAGTGACAAGGGGAGAGGGGAACGGGGTGAGGAAGACAGGGGAGAGAGGTACAGGGAGAGAGAGGGACAGGGGGAAAGAGGGACAGGGGAGAGAGGGACATGGGCAGAGACGGACAGGGGGAGAGAGGGACGTGGGAGAGTGTGACAGGGGGAGAGATGGAATGTGGGAGTTTAAAAAAGGGTGAGAGACGGACAGGGGGAGAGAGGTACAGGGGGAGAGAAAGACAGGTGGAGAGTGGGACAGGGGGAGAGAGGGACAGTAGGAGAGATGGACGTGGGAGAGTGTGACAGGGGGAGAGATGGAATGTGGAAGATTGGAAAAGGGTGAGAGAGGGACAGGGGCAGAGAGGGACAGGGGCTGAGAGGTACAAGGGCAGAGCGGGACAAGGGCAGTTAGGGATACGGGGAGAGATGGACAGTGGGTGAGAGGGACAGGGGAGAGAGGAAGATGGGGGGAGGGGGACAGGGGGAGAGTGACTGGGCGAGAGGGACAGGGGGAGAGAGGGATGTGGGCGGAGGGACGAGGGAAAGGGGGTCGGGGTAGTGAGGAACTGGGGGGAGAGGGTCGGGGTATGAGAGGGTCAAGGGCAAAGAGAGACAAGTGCAGAGTGGGACAAAGGCAGTGAGGGACCGGGGGAGAGAGGGACATGGGGGGAGAGGGAAAAGCGGAGAGAGGGACAGGGGAGAGAGGGACAAGGGGAGAGGGGGAAATGGGGGGAGAGGGACAGGCGAAGAGAGGGACAGGGGGAGAGAGAGACAGGGGAGATAGGGACAGGGGGTGAGAGGGACAGGTGAGAGAGGGACAGGGGGAGAGAGGGACAGCGGGAGCGATGACAGGGTCAGAGCGGGACAGGGGGAGAGAGGGACAGCGGGAGAGATGACAGGGTGAGAGAGGGACAGGGGGAGAGAGGGACAGCGGGAGCGATGACAGGGTGAGAGAGGGACAGGGGGAGAGATGACAGGGGCGAGAGATGGACAGGGGGAGAGAGGGACGGGGGGAGAGAGGGACAGGCGGAAAGAGAGACAGGCAGAGAGAAGGCCAGGGGGAGAGAGGGAAGCTGGAGAGAGGGACGGGGGGAGAGAGTGACAGGGGGAGAGAGTGACAGTGGGAGAGAGAGACGGGGTTGAGGAAGACAGGGGAGAGTGTGACAGGGGAACACAAAAGAGAGAGAGAGGGACATCGCTAAGAGGGACAGTGGGAGAGAGCAACAGGGGAGAGAGGGACAGGGGGAGAGAGGGACAGGGGAGAGAGGGCTATGGGCAGAGACGGACAGGGGGAGAGAGGGACAGGGGAGAGAGGGACAGGGGGAGAGAGGGCCAGGGGGAGAGAGGGACAGGGGAGAGAGGGACAGGCGGAGAGAGGGACAGGGGAGAGAGGGACAGGGGAGAGAGGGACAGGGGGAGAGAGGGACAGGGGGAGAGAGGGACAGGGGGAGAGAGGGACAGGGGGAGAGAGGGACAGGGGGAGAGAGGGACAGAGGGACGTGGGAGACTGTGACAGGGGAGAGATGGAATGTGGGAGAGTGTAAAAGGGTGAGAGAGGGACAGGGGTAGAGAGGGACAGGGGGAGAGAGGGACAGGGGGAGAGAGGGACAGGGGGAGAGAGGGACGCGGGCAGAGACGGACAGGGGGAGAGAGGGACGTGGGAGACTGTGATGGGGAGAGATGGAATGTGGGAGAGTGGAAAAGGGTGAGAGAGGGACAGGGGGAGAGAGGGACAGGGGAGAGAGGGACAGGCGGAGAGTTGGACGGAGCGCGTGAGGGATGGGGAGAGAGGGACGGGGGAGAGAAGGACTGTGGAGAGAGAAACAGGGGCAGAGAGGGACAGGGGCTGAGAGGGACAAGGGCAGAGCGGGACAAGGGCAGTTAGGGATAAGGGGAGAGAGGGACAGTGGTTGAGAGGGACAGGGGGAGAGAGGGAGATGGGGTGGAGAGTGACAGGGGACAGAGGGACAGGCGAAGAGAGTGACATGGGGGGTGAGGGACACCGGGAGAGAGGTACAGGGTGAGAGAAGGTCATGGACGAGAGGGTCTGGGAGAGAGACGGACAGAGGGGAGCGGGTCAGGGGGGAAAGGGGCATGGAGGAGTGGGGGACCGGGTGAGAGAGGTACGGGGAGAGAGGGACGGGGGGAGATAGGGACAAGGGCAGAGAGGTATAAGGGCAGAGAGGGACAAGCATGAGAGATACAAGGTGAGAGAGTATTGGTGTGAGAGGGACAGGGGAGAGAGGGTCAGAGGGAGAGAGGGATGGGGGAGAGAGGAACAGGGGAGGGAGGGAGACATGGACAGGGGGAGAGAGGGAAATGGGAGAGAGGGACGGGGGAGAGAGGTACAGTGTGAGAGAGGGTCATGGGCGAGAGAGGGACAGGGGGAGAGGAACATGGGGGGAAAGGGGCAGGGAGGAGTGGGGGATGGGGTGAGAGAGGTACGGGGAGAGAGGGACGGGGGAGATAGGGACAAGGGCAGAGAGGTACAACGGCAGAGAGGACAAGCTTGAGAGGTACAAGCGGAGAGAGGATATGGGTGAGAGGGACAGGGGAGAGAGGGTCAGAGGGAGAGAGGGACGGGAGATAGAGGGACAGGGGAGGGAGGGAGAGAGGGACTGGGGGAGAGAGGACATGGGAGAGAGGGACAGGGGGCGAGTAGGACGGGGCAAGAGGGATAGGGGAGTGAGGGACCGGGGAGAGAGTGACACTGGGGCGAGAGGGACAGGGGGAGAGAGTGATAGGGGGAGAGAGGGGCAGGGGGGAGAGGGGCGTGGAGAGATGGACGGGGGGCAAAGAGGTACAAGGGCAGAGAGGGACACGTCTGAGTGCGACAAGGGGACAGTGTGACAGGGAGAGTGTGACAGGGGAAGAGAGGGAGAGGGGAAGAGAGGGACAGGGGAGAGAGAGACAGTTGGAAGATTGGGACAGGCAGATAGAGGGTCAGGGCAGAGAGGGACAGGGGGAGAGAGTGACAGGGGGAGTGAGTGACAGCGGGAGAGAGGAACGGGGGGAGAGAGGGACAGTGGGGAGAAAGGGTCAGGCGGAGAGAAGGCCAGGGAAGAGAGGGTCAGGTGGAGAGAGTGACAGGGTGAGAGAGTGACAGCGGGAGAGAGGGACAGGAGTTAAGAGGGACAGGTGGGAGAGAGGGAGAGTGGAAGAGGAGGACAGGGGAGAGAGGGCTGGGAGGGAGAGAGGGACGGGAGAGGGAGAAACGGGGGAGTGAAGGACTTGGGAGAGAGGGACAGGGGGAGAGAAGTACTGGGTGAGAGAGGGAAAGGGGAGAGAGGGACAGGCGGAGAGCAGGGACGGGGTAGAGAAGGACTGGGGTAGAGAGGGATGGGGCAGAGAGGGTCAGAGGAGAGAGGGACGGAGGGAGAGAGGGACGGTGGAGGGAGGGACGGGGGAGTGAACGACTGGGGAGAGAGGGACAGGGGAGAAAAGGACAGGGGACAGTGTAACAGGGGGGAAAGGGGCAGGGAAGAGTTAGGTACGGTGTGAGAGAGGTACGGGGAGAGAGGGACCAGGGGAGATAGGGACAAGGGCAGAGAGGTACAAGGGCAGCGAGGGACAAGCTTGAGAGGTACAAGGGGAGATAGGATTGTGGTGAGAGGGACAGGGGAGAGAGGGACGGGGGAGAGAGGGACAGGGGAGGGAGGGAGAGAGGGACAGGGAGCGGGAGGGACATGGGAGAAAGGGAAATGGGAGAGAGAAGGAGGGGTCGAGAGGGACGGGGCAAGAGGGACAGGGGAGTGAGGGACCGGGGAGACTGGGAAAGTGCGGAGAGAGGGACAGAGGGAGAGAGGGACAGGGGAGAGAGGTACGGGGGAGAGAGGGACAGGGGAATGAGGAACGGGGGAAAGTGTGACAGGGGGAGAGAGGGACAGGGGATTGAGGGACCGGGGAGAGTGTGACAGTGGAGCGAGAGGGACAGGGAGAGAGAGGGATAGGAGAAGAGAGCGGCAAGGGTGAGAGGGATAAGGGGATAGAGTGACAGGGGGAGAGAGTGACAGCGGGAGAGAGGGACAGGGGAGCGAGGGTGGGGAGAGATGGACGGGGGGGCAAAGAGGTACAAGGGCAGAGAGGGACACGCCTGAGTGGGACAATGGGAGAGGGTAACATGGGGAGAGAGGGACAGGGGAGAGTGTGACAGGGGAGAGCGTGACAGGTTAAGAGGGGGACAGGGGAGAGAGGGACATGGGACGAGAGCGGGACAGGCGGGGAGAGTTACAAGGGCAGAGAGGGACAGGGGGAGTAAGTGACAGGGGGAGAGAGTGACAGCGGGAGAGATGAACGGAGAGAGAGAGGGACAGTGGGGAGAGTGGGACAGCCGGAGAGAAGGACAGGGCAGAGAGGGACAGGTGGAGAGAGTGACAGGGTGAGAGAGGGCCAGTGGGGAGAGAGGGACAGTTGGGGAGAAGGACAGGGGAGAGAGGGCAGGGAGAGAGAGAAGGACGGGGGAGGGAGAGACGGGGAGAGCAGGACTGGGGAGAGTGGGACAGGGGTAGAGAAGAACTGGGTGAGAGAGGGACGGGGAGAGAAGGACTGGGGATAGAGGGACAGGGGCAGAGATGGACAGGGGAGAGAGAGACGGAGGGAGACAGGGACGGGGGAGGGAGGGACAGGAGCTGAGATGGACAGGGGAGAGAGAGACAGAGGGAGAGAGGGACGGGGAGGGAGGGACAAGGGAGAGAGGGGCAGTGGGAGAGAGGGACAGGAGCAGAGAAGGACAAGCGCAGTGAGGGACACGGGGAGAGAGCAACAGGGGGAGAGTGGGACAGGGGGAATGGGGCAGGGAGGAGATAGGGGCGGGGGCAGAGAGGGACGGGGAGAGAGGGACGGGAGGAGATAGGGACGGGGAGAGATGGACAGGGGGAGAGAGACAAAGGCAGAGAGGGACAAGTCTGAGAGGGACAACGGCAGAGAGGTACGGGGTGAGAGGGACAGGGGAGAGAGGGACAGAGGGAGGGAGGGACTCGGTGAGAGGGAAAGGGGGAAGAGAAGCAGGGGGGAGAGTGACAGTGGGAGAGTGGGATATTTGGAGAGAGGGACAGGGGGAGAGAGGGACAGGGGGCGAGTGGGACGGGGCAAGAGGGACAGAGGAGTGAGGGACGGGGAGAGAGGGACAGTGGAGAGAGAGGGATAGGGGCAAAGAGGTACATGGGCAGAGAGGGAAGAGCCTGAGTGGGACAAGGGTGTAGGGGAACGGGGTGAGAGAGACAGGGGAGAGAAGGACAAGGGGAGAGACGGATGTGGGAGAGAGGGACCGTGGGAGAGAGGCACATGGGGTGATAGGGACGGGGCAAGAGAGACAGGGGAGTGAGGGACCGGGGAGAGTGGGACAGTGGGGAGAGAGGGACAGGGGGAGAGAGGGACAGGGGAGAGAGGGCCGGGGTGAGGGAGACAGGGAAGTGAGAAACGGAGGGAAATGAGATAGTGGGGAGAGAGGGACAGGGGGAGAGAGGGACAGGGGACAGTGTGACAGGGGGGAGAGATACAGGGGAGAGAGGGACAGGGGACGAGAGACGGACAGGGGGAGAGTGGGACAGGCGGAAAGAGGGTCAGGGCTGAGAGGGTCAGGGGGAGAGAGTGACAGGTGGATAGAGTGACAGCGGGAGAGAGGGGACAGGGGTAGAGACGTACAGCGGGAGGGTGCGATGGGGAGAGAGGGACAGTGGGGAGCGCGGGATAGGCGGAGTGAGTTAAAGGGGAGAGTGGGACAGGCGGAGAGAGGGACGGAGCGAGAGAGGGACAGGGGGAGAGAGGGATGGAGAGAGAAGGACTGGGGAGAGAGGGATGGGACAGAGAGGGTCAGGGGAGAGAGGGTTGGAGGGAGAGAGAGACGGGGAGGGAGGGATGGGTCGTGAACGACTGGGGAGAGAGGGACAGGGGGAGAGAGGGACAGGGGACAGTGTGACAGGGGGCGAAGGGGTAGGGAGGAGCGCGGGACGGGGTGAGAGAGGTACGGGGAGAGAGGGACGGGGGAGATAGGGACAAAGGCAGAGAGGTACAAGGGCAGAGAGGTACAAGCTTGAGAGGTACAAGGGGAGAGAGGATTGGGGTGAGAGGGACAGGGGAGAGAGGTACAGAGGGAGAGAGGGACGGGGGAGGGAGGGAGACATGGACAGGGGGAGAGGGACATGGGAGAGAGGGACATGGGAGATAGAAACAGGGGGCGAGAGGGACGGGGCAAGAGGGACAGGGGAGTGAGGGACCGGGAGAATGGGACAGTGGAGAGAGATGGTAGGGGGAGAGAGGGACAGGGTTGTGAGTCATGGGGGAACGTGGGATAGTGGGGAGAGAGGTACAGGGGGGAGAGAGGGACAGTGGACAGTGTGACAGGGGAGAGAGAGGGATCGGGGCAATAGGGCAGTGGGAAAGAGGGACAGGGAGCGAGAAGGACGGGGCAAGAGCGACAGGGGAGTGAGGGACCGGGGAGAGAGTGACAGTGGGGCGAGAGGGACAGGGGGAGAGAGGGATAGGGGAAGAGAGGGACAAGGGTGAGTGGGACAGGGGGAGATAGTGACAGGTGGAGAGAGGGACAGGGGGAGAGTGTTACAGCGGGAGAGAGGAACGGGGAGAGAGAGGGACAGTGTGGAGAGAGGGACAAGGGGTGAGAGGTGCAAGGGCATAGAGGGACAAGCCTGAGAAGGACAACGGCAGAGAGGAACAGGGGGGAGAGAAGCTGGGGGGAGAGAGCGACAGGGGGCGAGAGGGACATGGGAGAGAGGGACAGGGGGAGAGAAGAACGGAGGAAAATGGGATAGTGGGGAGAGAGGGACAGTGGGAGAGTGGGACCTGGGAGAGAGGGACAGGGGGAGAGAGGGACAGGGGGCGAGAGGAACAAGCCTCAGTGGGACAAGGGGAGAGGGGAACGGGGTGAGAGAGACAGGGGGAGAGAGGGACAGGTGGAGAGAGTGACGGTGGGAGAGAGGCAGATGGGGCGATAGGGACGGGGCAAGAGGGACAGTGGAGTGAGGGACCGGGGAGAGGGGACAGTGGGGAGAGAGGGACAGGGGAGAGAGGGACAGGGGGCGAGAGGGACAGGGGAGAGAGGGACAGTGGAGAGAGGGGCAGGGGGAGAGAGGGACAGGGGGAGAGAGGGACAGGGGAGAGAGGGACAGTGGAAAGAGGGACAGGGAGAGAGAGGGACGGGGGAGAGAGGGACAGGCTGAGAGAGGGACGGAGGGAGAGAGGGACAGGGGGAGAGAGGGACAGGGGGAGAGAGGGAGAGGGGGAGAGAGGGACAGGGGTGAGAGGGACAGGGAAGTGAGGAACGGAGGAAAATGGAATAGTGGGAGAGAGGGACAGGGGAGATAGGGACAGGGGGAGAGAGGGACAGGGGGAGAGAGGGAGAGGGGGAGAGAGGGACAGGGGGAGAGAGGGACAGGGAAGTGAGGAACGGAGGAAAATGGAATAGTGGGAGAGAGGGACAGGGGAGAGAGGGACAGGGGCAGAGAGGGACAAGGGTGAGAGGGACGGGGGAGAGATGGACAGGGAAGTGAGGAACGGAGGAACATGGGATAGTGGGGAGAGAGGGACAGGGGGGCAGAGAGACAGGGGATAGTGTGACAGGGGGAGAGTGGGACAGGGGAGAGAGGAACAGGGGACGAGAGAAGGACAGGGGGAGAGTGGGACAGGCGGGGAGTGGGTCAGGGCAGAGAGTGTCAGGGGGAGAGAGTGACAGGTGGATAGCGTGACAGCGGGAGAGGGGGACGGGGGAGAGAGGTACAGCGGGAGGGAGGGATAGGGGAGAGAGGGACAGTGGGGAGAGCGGGACAGGCGGAGAGAGGGAAAGGGGAGAGAGGGACAGGCGGAGAGAGGGACGGAGGGAGATGGGACAAGGGGGAGAGAGGGACGGGGTAGAGGAGGACTGGGGGAGAGCGGGACGGGGCAGAGAGGGTCAGGGGAGAGAGGGACGGAGGGAGAGAGGGACGGGGGAGGGAGGGACGGGGACAGTGTGACAGGGGGAGGGAGGGACAGGGGAGGGAGGGACAGGGGACGAGAGACGGCCAGGATGAGAGTGGGACAGGCGGAGAGAGGGAAAGGGGAGAGAAGGACTGGGGGAGAGAGGGACGGGACAGAGAGGGTCAGGGGAGAGTTGGGACGGGGGGAGAGAGGGACTGTGGAGAGAGGGACAGGGGGAGAGAAGGGCTGGGCGCGAGCGTAACAGGGGAAGCGAGGGACAGGGGAGAGAGGGATGGGGGAGGGAGGGACTGCGGAGAGAAGGACTGAGGAGAGAGGAACAGGGGCAGAGAGGGACAGGGGCAGAGAGGAACAAGGGCAGTGAGGGACACGGGGAGAGAGCTACAGGGGAGAGAGGGACAGGGAGAGAGGGACGGGGCAAGCGGGACAGTGGAGTGATGGACCGGGGAGAGAGGGACAGGGGGAGAGAGTGACAGGGGGAGAGAGGGACAGGGGGAGAGAGGGACAGGGGGTGAGAGGGAAAGGGGAAGAGAGGGTAAAGGGAGAGAGGGACAGGGGTGAGTGGGACAGTGGAAGAGAGTGACAGGGGGAGAGAGGGACAGGGGGTGAGAGGGAAAGGGGATGAGAGGGTAAAGGGAGGGAGGGACAGGGGGAGAGAGTGACAGGGGGAGAGAGGGACAGGGGGTGAGAGGGAAAGGGGAAGAGAGGGTAAAGGGAGGGAGGGACAGGGGGAGAGAGGGACAGGGAGTGAGGGACGTGGATCAAAGAGGTACAAGGGCAGAGAGGGAGAAGCCTGAGTGGGACAAGGGGAAAGGGGGACGGGGTGAGAGAGACAGGGGGAGCGAGGGACAGGGGAGAGAGGGACAGGGGAGAGTGGGTCAGGGGGAGAGAGGGATGGGGAGAGAGAAACAGGAGGAGAGAAGCACAGTGGAGAGAGGCACTGCATCCCGCTACCCACAGTCACTGCATCCCACTCCCGACAGTCACTGCATCCCACTCCCCTTAGTCACTGCATCCGACTCCTCTCAATCACTCCATCGCTCTTCCCTCAGTCAGTGCATCCCACTTCACTCAGACACTTCATTCCAATCATCTCAGTCAATATATCCCACGCCCATCACTCACTGAATCCCACTCTCCTCAGTCACTACATCCCGCTCCCCTCAGTCAAATCAGTATATCCCGCTCCCTTCAGTCACTGCCTCCCGCTCCCCACAGTCACTGCATCTCACTCTCCTCAGTCACGACATTGCACTTCCCTCAGTCACGACATCCCACTCCCCTCAGTAACTGAATCCCACTCCCTTCAGTCACTGCATCCCTCTCCCCTCAATCATTGCATCCCACTCCCCTCATTAACTGAATTCCCCTCCCCGCAGTCACTACATTCCACTCCTCTCAGTCACTGCATCCCTCTCCCCTAAGTTAATACATCCCACTCCCCTCATCACTGCATCCCACAACCATCAGTAACTGCATCCCACTCCTCTCAGTCACTACATCCCACTCCCTTCCGCCACTACATCCCAGTCCACTCATTCACTGCATCCCACTCCCCTCAGTCACTACATCCCACTCCTCTCAGTCACTGCATCCCACTAACCGCAGTCACTGCATCCCACTAACCTCAGTCACTGCATCCCACTCCCCTCAGTCACTGCATCCCACCTCCCTCAGTCACGACATTCCGCTCCCCTCAGTCACTGCACCCCACTCCCCTCAGCCACTGCACCCCACTCCGCTCAATCATCACATCCCACTCGCCATAGCCACTGCATCCCACTCCACTCAGTCACAGCATCCCACTCCTCTCAAACACTCCATCGCTATCCCCTCAGTCACTGCATGCCATTTCTCTCAGTCACTTCATCCCAATCATCTGAGTCGCTATATCGCACTCCCATCAGTTACTGAATCCATCTCCCACAGTCACTTCATGACAATAATCTGAGTCACTGCATCCCGCTCCCCACAGTCACTGCATCCCACTCTCCTCAGTTACTGCATCCCACTCCCTTCAGTCACTACATTGCACTCCCCTCAGTCACTACATCCCACTCCCTTCAGTCACTGCAGCTCACTTCCCTCAATCACTGCTCCCCCCTCCCTTCAGTCACTGACTCCCACTGCCTCAGTCACTACATTGCTCTCCCCTCAGTCACCACATCCCACTCCCCTCAGTCACTGCATCCCTCTCCCTTAAGTCACTACATCCCACTCACCTCAGTCAATAAATCCCACTCCCCTCTGTCACTGCATCCCACGCACTTCTGTCACTGCATCCCACTCCCTTCAGTCACTGCATCCCTCTCCCTTAAGTCACTACATCCCACTCACCTCAGTCACTAAATCCCACTCCCCTCTGTCACTGCATCCCACGCACTTCTGTCACTGCATCCCACTCCCTTCAGTCACTGCATCCCTCTCCTCCCAGTCACTGCATCCCACTCCCCTCAGTCAGTACATCACACTCCCCTCAGTCAGTACATCCCACTCCCCTCAGTCACTGCATCCCACTCCTCTCAGTAACTGCCTCCCTCTCCCCTCAGTCACTACATCCCACTCCCCATAGTCACTACATCCCACTCCCCTAAGTAACTACATCCCACTCACCTCAGTCACTACACTCCACTCCCGTCAGTCACTGCATCCAAATCCCATCAGTCACTGAATACACGCCCCTCAGTCACTGCATCCCACTCCACTCAGTCACTGCATCCCACCATCCTCAGTCACTGAATACACTCCACTCAGTCACTGCATCCCACTCCACTCAGTCACTGCATCCCACACCATCTGTTACTGCATCCAACTCCCCTCAGTCACTGCATCCCAATTATCTCAGTCAATGCATCCCAGTCCCCACAGTAATTGCATCCCATTCCCCTCAGTTACTTCAACCCAACCCCCTCAGTTACTGCATTCCAATCTCCTCAGTCACTGCATCCCACTCCCCTCTGTCACTACAACCCATTCCCATCAGTCACGACATCCCAATCCCTTCAGTCACACCATCCCTCTCCCCTCACTCATTGCATCCCACTCACCTCAATCACTGTATCGCTCTCCCCGAAGTCACTGCATCCCAATCATCTCAGTAACTACATCCCACTCGCCTCAGTCACTGCATCCCATTCCTCCAGACACAGCATCCCAGTCACTTCAGTCATTGCATCCCACTTCCTTCTGTCACTGCATCCAAATCCCTTCAGTCACAAAATCACACTCCCCTCAGTCACTGCATCCCAATCATCTCACACTGCATCCCAGTCCCCACAGTCATTGCATCCCACTCCACTCAGTCACTGCATCCCACTCCTCTCAGTCACTGCATCCCACTCCCTTCAGTCACTTCATTCCACTCTCCTCAATCCCTGCATCCCACTCCCCTCAGTCACTGCATCTCACTCCCCTCAGTCATTGCATCGCACTCCCTTCAGTCACTGCATCCCACTCCCCTCAGTCACTCCCACCACTCCCCTCAGTCACTACATTCCAATCTCCTCAGTCACTGTATCCCACTCCCTTCTGACACTGCATCCCACACCCATCAGTCACTGCATCCCGCTCCCTTCAGTCACACCATCCCACTCCCCTCCCTCATTGCATCGCACTCACCTCAAACATGTATCGCTCTCCCCTCAGTCACTGCATCCCACTCCCCCCAGTCACTGCATCCCACAACCCTCAGTCAGTACATCCCACTCCCTTCAGTCAATGCATCCCACTCCCCTCAGTCACTGCATCCCACTCCCCTCAGTCACTACATCCCACTCCCTTCAGTAAATGCATCCCACTTCAATAAGTCACTGAATCACACTCCCCTCATTCACTGAATCAAACTCCCCTCAGTCACTGCATCAGATTTCCCTCAGTTGCCGCACCCCACTCCCCTGAGGCACTGCATTCCAGTCCCTTCAGTCAGCAGATCCCACTCCCCTCAGTCACTTCATCCCACTCAACTCAGTCACTACATCGCACTCCCCTCAGTCACTGAAGCATGTTCCGCTCAGTTACTGAATCCCCCTCACGTCTGTCACTGAATCCAAATCATCTCATTAAATCATGCAACTCCCTACAGTCACTGCAATCTACTCCCCTCAGAAACTGCATCCCAATCCCATCAGTCAATGAATCCCGCTCCCCTCAGTCAATGCATGCCACTCCGCTAAGTCACAAAATCCCCCTCCCCTCAGTCACTTCATCCCACTCCCCTCAGTCACTGCATCCCAAACCCCTCAGTCATTGCATCCCACTCCCTTCAGTCACTTCATCCCACTCCCCTCAGTCACTGCATCCCACTTCCCTCAGTCACTAAATCCCACTCCGAACCGACACTACCTCCCACTCCCCTCAGTCACTAAATTCCACTCCCCATAGTCAATGAAGCCCACTCACTTCTGTCACTGCATCCCACTCCACTCAGTCACGAAATCCCACTCACCTCAGTCACTGCATCCCACTCCCTTCAGTCACGACATCCCACTACCCTAAGTCACTAAATCCCACTCCCCTCAGTCACTGCTTCACATTCCCCTAAGTTACAGCATCCCACTCCGCTCAGTCACTGCATCACACTGCCCTCAGTCACGAAATTCCACTCACCTCAGTCACTGCATGCCACTTCCCTCAGTCACTGCATGCCACTTCCCTAATTCACAGCATCCCACATTCCTCAGTCACTACATCCCACTCCCCTCAGTCACTACATCCCACTCCGCCCAGTCACTGAATCCCACTGCCCTTAGTCACCGCATCCCACTCCCCTCAGTCACTGCATCCCACTCCCCTCATTTACTAGATCCCACTGCCCTCTGTCACTGCATCGAACTCCCTCCAGTCACTGCATGCCACTCCCCACAATCACTGCATCCCACCCTCCTCTGTCACTGCATTCCTCTCCCCTCAGTAACTACATCCCCCTCCCCACAGTCACTGCAGCCCACTCTCCGCTGTCACTGCATTCCTTTCCCCTCAGTAACTGCTACCCACTCCCCTCCGTCACTGCCACCCACTCCCTTAAGTAACTCCATCCCACTCCCCTCGCTCACTGTATCCCACTCCCTTCAGTCACTGCATCACACTCCCCTCAGTCACTGCCTCCCAATCATCTCAGTAACTACATACCACACCCCATACTCACTGCTCCCACTCCCCTCTGTCGCAGCATCCCACTCCACCCAGTCACTGCATCCCACTCCCCTCTGTACTGCATCCAACTCACTTCAGTCACAAAATCACACGCCCCTCAGTCACTGCATCCCAATCATCTCAGTCACTGCATCCCAAATTCCACAGTCATTGCATCCCACACCCCTCAGTCACTGCAACCCACCCACCTCAGTCACTACATTCCAATCTCCTCAGTCACTGCATCCCACTCCCCTCTGTCACTGCAACCCACTCCCATCGGTCACTGCATCCCACTCCCGTCAGTCACTACATCCCACTCACCTCAACCACTGTATCGCCCTCCCCTCAGACACTGCATCCCACTTCCCTCAGTCACTGCATCCCACTTCCCCCAGTTACTGCCTCCCACTACCCTCAGTCACTGCATCCCACTCCCTTCATTCAATGCATCCCACTCCCCTTAGTCAATGCACACCACTCCCCTTAGTCACTGCATCCCACTCCCTTCAGTCACTGCATCCCACTCCCCTCAGTCACTACATCCCACTACCCTCAGTCACTAAATCCAACTCCCCTCAGTCACTGCTTCACATTCCCCTAAGTTACAGCATCCCACTCCGCTCAGTCACTGCATCACACTGCCCTCAGTCACTAAATCCCACTTACCTAAGTCACTGCATGCCACTTCCCTCAGTCACTGCATGCCACTTCCCTAATTCACAGCATCCCACTTTCCTCAGTCACTACATCCCACTCCCCTCAGTCACTACATCCCACTCCGCCCAGTCACTGAATCCCACTGCCCTTAGTCACTGCATCCCACTCCCCTCTGTCACTGCATCCCACTCCCCTCAGTTACTAGATCCCACTGCCCTTTGTCACTGCATCGAACTCCCTCCAGTCACTGCATGCCACTCCCCAGAGTCACTGCATCCCACCCTCCAGTGTCACTGCTTTCCTCTCCCCTCAGTAACTGCATCCCACTCCCCACCGTCACTGCAGCCCACTCTCCGCTGTCACTGCATTCCTTTCCCCTCAGTAACTGCTACCCACTCCCCTCCGTCACTGCCTCCCACTCCGTTCAGTAACTCCATCCCACTCCCCTCGCTTACTGTATCCCACTCCCTTCAGTCACTGCATCACACTTCCCTCAGTCACTGCCTCCCAATCATCTCAGTAACTACATACCACTCCCCACAGTCACTGCTCCCACTCCCCTCAGTCACAGCATCCCACTCCACCCAGTCACTGCATCCCACTCCCCTCTGTACTGCATCCAACTCACTTCAGTCACAAAATCACACGCCCCTCAGTCACTACATCCCAATCATCTCAGTCACTGCATCCCAAAACCCACAGTCATTGCATCCCACACCCCTCAGTCACTGCAACCCACCCACCTCCGTCACTACATTCCAATCTCCTCAGTCACTGCATCCCACTCCCCTCTGTCACTGCAACCCACTCCCATCGGTCACTGCATCCCACTTCCCTCAGTCACTGCATCCCACTTCCCCCAGTTACTGCCTCCCACTACCCTCAGTCACTGCATCCCACTCCCTTCATTCAATGCATCCCACTCCCCTTAGTCAATGCACACCACTCCCTTAGTCACTGCATCCCACTCCCTTCAGTCACTGCATCCCACTCCCCTCAGTCACTACATCCCACTACCCTCAGTCACTGCGTCTCACTCCTCTCAGTCACTGCATCCCAGGACACTCAGTCACTGCATCCCGCTCCCCTTGTCATTGCATCCCAATCCCCTCAGGCACAGCATCCCACACGCCTCAGTCACTACATCCCAATCCTTTCAGTCAATGCATCCCACTCCCATCAGTCACTACATCCCACTTCCAGCAGTCACTACAGCCGACTCCCCTCAGTCACTGCATCCGACTCCCCTCAGTCACTACACCCCACTCACCTCAGTCACTGCATCACACTGCCCTCAGTCACTGCATCCCACTCCCCCCAGTGACTACATCCCACTCCCTTGAGTCAGTGCATCCCACTCCCCTCAGTCACTAGATCCCACTACCGTCAGTCACTGCATCCAACTCCCTCCAGTCAGTGCATTCCACTCCCCATAGCCATTGCATACCACCCTCCTCTGTCACTGCATCCCACTCCACTCAGTCACTGCATCCCACTCACCACAGTCACTGCATCTCACTCTCATCTGTCACTGCATTCCACTCCCCTCAGTAACTGCAAGCCACTCCCATCAGTCACTACATCCCACTTCCAGCAGTCACTACAGCCGACTCCCCTCAGTCACTGCATCCGACTCCCCTCAGTCACTACACCCCACTCACCTCAGTCACTGCTTCACACTCCCCTCAGTCACTGCATCACACTCCCCTCAGTCACTACAAACCAGTCCCCTCAGTCCCTACTTCCCACTCCCTTCAGTCACTGCCCCAAATTCCCCTCAGTCACTGCACTCCATTCCCCTCAGTTCTGCACCCCAGTCATCTCAGTCACTGCCTCCCAATCATCCCACGAACTACATCCCACTCCCCACAGTCACTGCTCCCACTCCCCTCAGTCGCAGCATCCCACGACACTCAGTCACTGCATCCCACTCCCCTCTGTTACTGCATCCAACTCCCTTCAGTCACAAATTCACCACCCCCTCAGTCACTGCATCCCAATCATCTCAGTAACTACATCCCACTCCCCACAGTCACTGCTCCCACTCCCCTCAGTCACTGCATCCCTCTTCCCTCTGTTATTGCATCCAACTCCCTTCAGTCACAAAATTACTCTCCCCGCAGTCACTGCATCCCAGTCATCTCAGTCACTGCATCGCAGTCCCTGCAGTCATTGCATCCCACACCCCTCATTCACTGCATCCCACCTCCCTCAGTCACTACATTACAATCTCCTCAGTCACTGCATCCCACTCCCCTCAGTCCCTGCATCCCACTTCACTCAGTCACTGCATCACACTCCCCTCAGTCACTTCATCGCACTCCACTCAGTCACTGCATCACGTTCCCCTCAGTCACTGCATCCCATTCCCCGAAGTTCTGCAATACACTCACCTCAGTCACTGCATTCCAATCATCTCCGTCACTACATCCAACCCCCCTCCGTCACTACAACCCATTCCCCTCAGTCGCTGAATCCCACTCCCCTCAGTCGCTGCATCACACTCCCCTCAGTCGCTGCATGCCACTCCCCTCAGTCGCTGCATCACACTCCCCTCAGTCGCTGCATCCCACTCCCCTCAGTCGCTGCATCACACTCCCCTCAGTCGCTGAATCCCACTCCCCTCAGTCGCTGAATCCTACTTCACTCAGTCACTGCATCACACTCCCCTCAGTCGCTGCATCACACTCCCCTCAGTCGCTGCATCCCACTTCACTCAGTCACTGCATCACACTCACCTCACTCACTGAACCCCACTCTCCTCAGTCACTAAATCCCACTCTCCTCAGTCACGGCATCCCACTTCCAGCAGTCACTACAGCCGACTCCCCTCAGTCACTGCATCCGACTCCCCTCAGTCACTACACCCCACTCACCTCAGTCACTGCATTACACTGCCCTCAGTCACTGCATCCCACTCCCCTCAGTGACTACATCCCACTCCCTTGAGTCAGTGCATCACACTCCCCTCAGTCGCTGCATCCCACTCCCCTCAGTCGCTGCATCACACTCCCCTCAGTCGCTGAATCCCACTCCCCTCAGTCGCTGAATCCCACTTCACTCAGTCACTGCATCACACTCCCCTCAGTCGCTGCATCACACTCCCCTCAGTCGCTGCATCCCACTTCACTCAGTCCCTGCATCCCACTCCCCTCAGTCAATGCATTCCAGTCCCTTCAGTCAACAGATCCCACTCCCCTCAGTCACTTCATCCCACTCAACTCAGTCACGGGGCGTAGTGGTTAGCACTATTGCCTCACAGCGCCAGGGACCCGGGTTCGAATCCGGTCCCGGGTGACTGTGTGGAGTTTGCACATTCTCCCCGTGTCTGCGTGGGTTTCCTCCGGGTGCTCCGGTTTCCTCCCACAGTCCAAAGATGTGCGGGTTAGGTAGATTTGGCTATGATAAATTGACCCTTAGTGTTAGTGGGATTAAATACGTGGGGTTACGGGGATAGGGTGGGGTATGTGTCGGTGCAGGCTCGATGGGCCTAAATGGCCTCTATCTGCACTGTGGGGATTTTGTGATTCTGTGATACATCCCATTCCCCTCAGTCACTGCATCCCATTCCCCTCTGTCACTACATCCCAGTCCCCTCAGAAACTACATTCCACTCCCCTCAGTCACTACATCCCACTCCCCTCAATCACTGCATCACACTCCCCTCTGTCAACAACAAAAAGTAACTAAAGGATTGATTAAGAAAGGGAAAATAGACTATGAAAATAAATTAGCAAAAAATATAAAAACAGATAGCAAGAGTTTCTATAGTTATATAAAAAGAAAAACGGTGGTTAAGGCAAACGTAGGTCCCTTAGAGGATGAGACCGGGAAATTAATGGTGGGAAACATGGAGATGGCAAAAATGCTGAACAAATATTTTGTTTCAGTCTTTACGGTAGAGGACACTAATAATATCCCAACACTGGACAAACAGGGGGCTCTAGTGGGGGAGGAGCTAAATACGATTAAAATCACTAAGGAATTGGTACTCAGTAAAATAATGGGACTCAAGGCGGATAAATCCCCTGGGCCTGATGGCTTACATCCTAGGGTCTTGAGGGAAGTGGAAGTAGGAATTGTGGATGCTTTGGTAATAATTTTCCAAAACTCCCTGAACTCAGCAAAGGTCCCGGCAGATTGGAAAACTGCTAATGTAACACCCTTATTTAAAAAGGGTTGTAGGCAGAAGGCTGGAAATTATAGACCAGTTAGCCTAACATCCGTGGTTGGTAAAATTTTGGAGTCTATTATTAAGGAGACAGTAACGGAACATTTAGATAAACATAATTTAATAGGACAAAGTCAGCATGGCTTTATGAAGGGGAAGTCATGTCTGACAAATTTGCTCGAGTTCTTTGAGGACATAACGTACAGGGTGGATAAAGGGGAACCAGTGGATGTAGTGTAGTTAGACTTCCAGAAGGCATTCGACAAGGTGCCACATAAAAGATTATTACACAAGATAAAAAATCACTGGATTGGGGGAATATTCTGGCATGGGTGGAGGATTGGTTATCTAACAGGAAGCAGAGAGTTGGGATAAATGGTTCATTCTTGGACTGGCAACCAGTAGCCAGTGGTGTTCCGCAGGGGTCGGTGCTGGGTCCCCAACTCTTTACAATCTATATTAACGATTTGGAGGAGGGGACCGAGTGTAACATATCAAAGTTTGCAGATGATACAAAGATGGGAGGGAAAGTAGAGAGTGAGGAGGACATAAAAAACCTACAGGGGGATATAGACAGGCTGGGTGAGTGGGCAGAGATTTGGCAGATGCAATACAATATTGGAAAATGTGAGGTTATGCACTTTGGCAGGAAAAATCAGAGAGCAAGTTATTATCTTAATGGCGAGAAACTGGAAAGTACTGCAGTACAAAGGGATCTGGGGGTCTTGGTGCAAGAAAATCAAAAAGTTAGTATGCAGGTGCAGCAGGTGATCAAGAAAGCCAATGGAATGATGGCTTTTATTCCTAGGGGGATAGAATATAAAAACAGGGAGGTATTGCTGCAGTTGTATAGGGTATTGGTGAGACCGCACCTGGAGTACTGCATACAGTTTTGGTGTCCATACTAAAGAAAATACATACTTGCTCTCGAGGCAGTACAAAGAAGGTTCACTCGGTTAATTCCGGGGATGAGGTGGTGGACATACGAGGAGAGGTTGAGTAGATTGGGACTCTACTCATTGGAGTTCAGAAGAATGAGAGGCGATCTTAGTGAAACATATAAGATTGTGAAGGGGCTTGATCGGGTGGACGCGATGAGGATGTTCCCAATGATGGGTGAAACTAGAACTAGGGTACATAATCTTAGAATAAGGGGCTGCTCTTTCAAAACTGAGATGAGGAGAAACTTTTTCACTCAGAGGATAGTGGGTCTGTGGAATTTGTTACCTCAGGAAGCTGTGGAAGCTACTTCATTAAATAAATTTAAAACAGAAATAGACCGTTTCCTTGAAGTAAAGGGAATCAGGGGTTACGGGGAGCGGGCTGGAAATTGTACATGAGTTTGAGTTTGGATTGGTCAAGGCCCTGTGGGTGGCGGAGCGGGCCCAGGGGCCGAGTGGCCTGGTCCTGCTCCTACTTCTTGTGATCTTTAGAGTTAAGGTTGGATCAGATCAGCCATGATCTCATTGAATGGCGGAGCAGGCTCGAGGGGCCGATTGGTCTACTCCTGCTCCTATTTCTTATGTTCTTATGTTCTTATGTCACTATATCCCACTCCCCTCAGTCACTGAATCCCACTCCCCTCAGTCACTACATCCCACTCCCCTGAGTTACTGCATCCCACTCCCATCACTCATTGCATCCCACTCCCCTCAATAACTGAATTCCACTCCCCGAAGTCCTGCATTCCACTCCTCTCAGTCACTGCATCCCTCTCCCATAAGTCACTACATTCCACTCCCCTCAGTCACTGTATCCCACTTCACTCAGTCACTGCAACCCACTCCCTCAGACACTATATCCCACTCCCTTCAGTCACTGCATTCCACAACCCTCAGTCACTGCATCCGACTCCCTTCAGTCACTGCATCCCACTCCCTTCAGTCAATGCATCCCACTCCCCTCAATCAGTGCATCCCACACCCCTCAGTCACTGCATCACTCTCCCCTCAGTCACTGCACCCCACTCCCCTTTGTCACTGCACCTCACTCCCATCACGCAATGTATCCAACTCACCTCAGTAAATGAGTCCCACTCCCCGGAGTCACTACATTCCACTCCTCTCCGCAACTGCAACCCGCTCCCCTCAGTTACCACATCCCACTCCCCATAGTCACTGAAACACACTTCCTTCAGTCACTGCATCCCACTCCCCTCAGTCACCGCATCCCACTCCCCTCAGTCACTGCTTCACACTCCCTTAAGTCACTGCATCCGACTCCCCTCAGTCACTGCATCCCGCTCCCCTCAGTCACTACATCCCACTCCCCTCAGTCACTAAACCCACTCCCCATAGTGACTGGATCCCACTTACTCCTGTAACTGCATCCCACTCACCTCAGTCAATACATCCCACATCCCTCAGTCACTAAATCCCTCTCCCCTCTGTCACTGCATCCCACTACCTTCAGTCACAGCATCCCACTCCACTCAGTCACGAAATCCCACTCCCCTCAGTCACTGCATCACAATCATCTCAGTCACTGCATCCCACACCCCTCAGTCACTGCATCCAACTCCCCTCAGTCACTGCATCACACTCCCCTCAGTCACTGCATCACACTCCCCTCAGTCACTACATCCCACTCCTCACAGATACTGCATCCCACTCCCTTCAGTCACTGCATCCCACTCCCCTCAATCACTGCATCCCACGCCCCTGAGTCACTGCATCCCACTCTCCTCTCTCACTGCATCCACTCCCCTCAGTCACTACATCACACCCCCTTCAGTCACTGCATCCCACACTCCTCAGTCACTGCATCCCACTCCCTTCAGTCACTGCATCACACTCCCTTCAGTCACTGCATCCCACTCCCCTCAATCAGTGCATCCCACATCCCTCAGTCACTGCATCACTCTCCCCTCAGTCACTGCATCCCACTCCCCTCAGTCAATACATCCCAATCCCCTCAGTCACGACATCCCACTTCCCTCAGTCATTACATCCTACTCCCCTCAGTGACTGCAGCCCACTCCTGTCAGTCACTGCATCTCACTCCCCTGAGTCAATGTATCCCACTCACCTCAGTCACTACATCCCACTCCCCTCAGTCTCTGCATCCCTCTCCCCTCAGTCGCTGCATCCCACTCCCCTCAGTCACTAAATCACACATCCCTCCGTAACTGCATCCCACTAACTTCTGTCACTGCATCCCACTCCCTTCAGTCACTGCATCCCACTCCCCTCAGTCAATGCATCCCACTCCCCTCAGTCAAGGTCCCACACAAGTGATTGGTGTGCAAAGTTAAAGCACTTGGGATTGGGGGTAATGTGTTGACGTGGATTGTGAACTGGTTGGCACACAGGAAACAAAGAGTAGGAGTAAATGGGTACTTTTCAGAATGGCAGGCAGTGACCAGCGGGGTACCGCAGGGTTAGGTGCTGGGGCCCCAGCTGTTTTCATTATATATTAATGATTTGGACGAAGGGATTAATTGTAATATCTCCAAATTTGCGGATGACACTAAATTGGGAGGCAGTGTGAACAATGAGGAGGATGCTAGGAGGCTACAGAGTGACTTGGACAGGTTGGGTGAATGGGCAAATGTATGGCAGATGAAGTACAATGTGGATAAATGTGAGGTTATCCACTTTGGTGGTAAAAATAGGGAGGCAGACTATTACCTGAATGGTGGCAGATTAGGGAAAGGGGAGGTGCAACGAGACCTGGGCGTCATGGTACATCAGTCACTGAAGGTGGGAAGGCAAGTGCAGCAGGCAGTCAAGAAAGGAAATGGCATGATGGCCTTCATAGCAAGGGGATTTGAGTACAGGAGTAGGGAGGTGATGCTACAGTTGTACAGGGCCTTGGTGAGGCCACACCTGGAGTATTGTGTGCAGTTTTGGTCTCCTAACTTGAGGAAGGACATTCTTGCTATTGAGGGAGTGCAACGAAGGTTCACTAGATTGATTCCTGGGATCGCCAGACTGACATATCAAGAAAGACTGGATCAACTGAACTTGTATCCTCTGGAGTTCAGAAGAATGAGGGGGGATCTTATAGAGACGTTTAAAATCCTGGCTGGTTTAGACAAATTTGATGCGGGCAGAATCTTTCCAATGTTAGGGAAAACTAAAACCAGGGGTCACAGTCTAAGGATAAAGGGGAAGCCATTTAAGACTGAGATGAGAAGGAACTTCTTCACCCAGAGAGTGGTGAGTCTGTGGAAATCTCTACCACAGAAGGTTGTTGAGGCCAGTTCGCAAAATATATTCAAAAGGGAGTTAGATATAATACTCACAACTAGGGGGATCAAGGGGTATGGCGAGAAAGCAGGAATGGGGTACTGAGGTAGCATGTTCAGCCATGAATGTATTGAATGGCGGTGCAGGCTCGAAGGACCGAATGGTCTACTCCTGCACGTATTTTCTATGTTTCCATGTTTCTATGTCAATAAATCCCGCTCCCCTCAGTGACTGTATCCCACTCACTTCTGTCACTGCATCTCGCTCCCCTCAGTCACTGCACCCCACACCCCTCTGTAAATGCATCCCACTCTACTCAGTCACTGACTTCCACTCCATTCAATCACTGCATCCCACTCCCCTCAGTCATTATGTCCCACTCCCCTCAGTCAATAAATCCCGCTCCGCTCAGTCACTGCATCCCACTCCCTTAAGTCACTGCATCCCACTCCCCTCAGTCACTGCTTCACACTCGCCTAAGTAACTACATGCCACTCACCTCAGTCGCTGCATCGCACTCCCCGCAGTCGCAGCATCCCACTCCCCTCAGTCACTGCATCCCACTTCCCTCAGTCACTGCATCCCACTCCCCCCAGTCGCTGCATCCAAATCCCCTCAGTCACTGCATCCCACTCACCTCACTCACTGCTTCCCACTCCCCTCAGTCGCTGCATCCCACTCCCCTCAATCACTGCATTCCACGCCGCTCAGTCACTGACTCCCACTCCCCTCAGTGACTGCAGCCGACTCCCCTCATTCACTGCATCCCACTACCCTCAGTCACTGCATCCCACTCCCCTCAGTCGCAGCATCCCACTCTCCTGAATCTCTGCATTCCACTCCCCTTTCAGTCACTGCATCCCACTCCCCTCAGTCACCGCTTCCAGTCACTTCAGTCACTGCATACCACTACCCTCAGTCACTGCATCCCACTCTTTCAGTCACTGCATCCCACTCCCTTCAGTCATCACATCCCACTCCCCTCAGTCACTGCATCCCACTACCGTCACTCATTGCATCCCACCCCCTCAGTATCTGTATTCCACTCCCCGCAGTCACTACTTTCCATTCTACTCAGTCACTGCATCCCTCTACCCTCAGTCACTACATCCCACTCCCCATTGTCAGTGCATCCCCCTCCCCTCAGTCACTACATCACACACCCTTCAGTCACTGCATCCCACTCTGCTCAGTCACTGCATCCCACTCCCCCCAGTCACTACATCCCACTCCCCTCAGTCAGCACATCCCAATCCCCTCAGTCACGACATCCCACTTCCCTCAGTTATTGCATCCCTCTCCCCTCGGTGACTGCACCCCACTCACCTCAGTCACTTCATCCAACTCCCCTGAGTAAATGCCACACACTGAGCTCAGTCACTACATCCCACTCCCCTCAGTCTCTGGATTCCTCTCCCCTCAGTCGCTGCATCCCACTCCCCTCAGTCACTAAATCCCACTTCCCTCAGTCACTGCATCACACTCACTTCTGTCACTGCATCCCACTCCCTTCAGTAACAGCATCCCACTCCCCTCAGTAAATGCATCACACTCCACTCAGTCACTGCTTCCCTCTCCCCTCAGTCACTGCAGCCGACTCCGCTCAGTCACGGCATCCCACTCCACTCAGTCACTGCATCCCACTCCCCTCAGTCACTACATCGCACTCACCTCAGTCCCTGCATCCCACTCCCCTCAGTCGCTGCATTCCACTCCCCTCAGTCACTGCACCCCACTCCCCTCAGTCACTAAATCCCACTCCCCTCAATCACTGCAATACACTCCCCTCAGTCACTGCATCCCACTCCGCTCAGTCACTACATCCCACTCCCCTCAGTCACTGCATCCCACTGCCCTCAGTCACTGCATCCCACTAGCCTCAGTCACTGCATCCCACTCCACTGAGTCACTGCATCCCACTCCCCTCAGTCACTACATCCCACACCCCAAAGTCACTGCATTCTACTCCCTTTTTCACTGCATGCAACTCCCCTCAGTCGCTGCATCGCACTCCCCGCAGTCACAGCATCCCACTCCCCTCAGTCACTGCATCCCACTTCCCTCAGTCACTGCATCCCACTCCCCCCAGTCGCTGCATCCAAATCCCCTCAGTCACTGCATTCCACTCCCCTCAGTCACTGCATCCCACTCCCCTCAGTCACTACATCCCACTCACCTCACTCACTGCTTCCCACTCCCCTCAGTCGCTGCATCCCACTCCCCTCAATCACTGCATTCCACGCCGCTCAGTCACTGAATCCCACTCCCCTCAGTGACTGCAGCCGACTCCCCTCATTCACTGCATCCCACTACCCTCAGTCACTGCATCCCACTCCCCTCAGTCGCAGCATCCCACTCTCCTGAATCTCTGCATTCCACTCCCCTTTCAGTCACTGCATCCCACTCCCCTCAGTCACCGCTTCTAGTCACTTCAGTCACTGCATCCCACTACCCTCAGTCACTGCATCCCACTCTTTCAGTCACTGCATCCCACTCCCTTCAGTCATCACATCCCACTCCCCTCAGTCACTGCATCCCACTACCGTCACTCATTGCATCCCACCCCCTCAGTCACTAAATCCCACTTCCCTCAGTCACTGCATCCCACTCACTTCTGTCACTGCATCCCACTCCCTTCAGTAACAGCATCCCACTCCCCTCAGTAAATGTATCCCACTCCACTCAGTCACTGCTTCCCTCTCCCCTCAGTCACTGCAGCCGACTCCGCTCAGTCACGGCATCCCACTCCACTCAGTCACTGCATCCCACTCCCCTCAGTCACTACATCGCACTCACCTCAGTCCCTGCATCGCACTCCCCTCAGTCGCTGCATTCCACTCCCCTCAGTCATTGCACCCCACTCCCCTCAGTCACTAAATCTCACTCCCCTCAATCACTGCAATACACTCCCCTCAGTCACTGCATCCCACTCCGCTCAGTCACTACATCCCACTCCCCTCAGTCACTGTATCCCACTCTCCTGAGTCACTGCCTCCCACTCCCCTGAGTCACTACATCCAACTGCCCTCAGTCACTGCATCCCTCTCCCCTGAGGCGCGGCATCCCACTCCCCCGAGTCACTGCATCCCACTACCCTCAGTTACTGCATGCTAAACCCTTCAGTCACTGCATGCAACTCCCCTCGGCCACTGAAACCCACTCCCCTCAGTCATTGCATCCCAAGCCACTCAGTCACTCCATCCCACACCTCTAAGTCACTACATCGCACTCCCTACAGTCACTGCGTCCCACTATCTTCAGTCACTGCATTCCACTCCCTTCAGTCACTACGTCGCACTCCCCTCAGTATCTGAATCCCACTCTCTTCAGTCACTGCATCCCAAGCTGCTCAGTCACTGCATCCCACTTCCCTCATTAACTGCATCCCAGTCACCTCAGCCACCGTATCCCAAACCCCTCAGTCACTGCATCGCACTCTCTTCAGTCATTGCATCCCACTACCTTCTGTCACAGCATCCCACTCTTCTCAGTCACTACATCGCGCTCCCATCAGTCAATGCATCCCACTCCCCTCCATCACTGAATCCCACGTCAATCAGTCACTGCATCCCACACCCTCCAGTCACTACATCCCACGCCCGTCATTCACTGCACCCATTTCTCTCAGTCACTAGAGTCCCACTCCTCTCAGACTCTACATCTCACTCACTTCAGTCAAAAAATCCCCCTCCCCATTGTCACTGCATCCCACTCACTTCAGTCACTGCATCCCACTCCCCTCAGTCACTACATCCCCCTCCCCTCAGTCACTGCTTACCACTCCGCTCAGTCGCTGCATCCCACTCACCTCAGTCACTGCATCCCACTCCACTTCGTCAATGCATCCCACTCCCCTCAGTCACTGCATCCCACTCCCCTGTGTCACTGCAGCACACTCCCCTCAGTCACTGCATCCCTCTCCCCTCAGTCACTGCATCCCACTCCCCTCAGTCACTGCATCCGAACCCTCTCAGTCATCTCAACACTCTCCCCTCAGTCACTCCATCTCACTCCTCTAGGTTACTGCATCCCACTTCCCTCAGTCACTGCATCCCTCTCGCCTCAGTCACTGCAGCCCACTCCCCTCATGCGCTGCATCCAAATCCCCTCAGTCACTACATCCAACTCCCCTCAGTCACTGCATCCCACTCCCCTCAGTCACTACATCCCACTACACTTCGTCACTGCATGCCATTCCCTTCAGTCACTGCATCCCACTCCCCTCTGTCACTGCAGCCCACACCCCTCAGAGACTGCATCCATCTCCCCTCAGTTACTGCAGCCCACTCCCCTCAGAAATTGCATCCCACTCCCCTCAGTCACTGCATCCCACTCCCCTAACTCACAGCATCCCACTTCCTTCAGTCACGACATCCAACTCCCCTCAGTCACTCCATCCCACTTCCCTCAGTCACTGCATTGCACTCCCTTCTGTCAATGCATCCCACTCCCCTCAGTCACTACATCGCACTCCCATCAGTTAAAGCATCCCACTCCCCTCAGTCACTGCATCCCACTCCCCTCAGTCACTGCATCCCCATCACCTCAGTCACTGCAATTCACTCCCCTCAGTCACTGCATCCCACTTCCCTGAGTCAGTGCATCCCACTCCCCTCAGTCACTGCAACCCACTCCCCTCAGTTACTGCATCGCACCCCCCTCAATCACTACATTCCAGTCCCTTCAGTCAACAGATCCAACTGGCCTCAGTCACTTAATCGCAATCACATCAGTCATTGCATCCCATTCCCCCAGTCACTGCATCCTATTCCCCACAGTCACTGCAGCCCACTCACCTCAGTCACTTCATCCTAATCATCTCAGTAATTTAATTCCACTTCCCTCAGTCACTGCATCCCACTCCCCTCAGTCACTACATTCCAATCCCCTCAGTCGCTGCATCTCACTCCTCTCTGTCACTGCATCCCACTCCCCTCAGTCACTGCATCCCACTCCCCTCAGTCACTACATTCCAATCCCCTCAGTACCTGCATCTCACTCCTCTCAGTCACTGCATCTCACTCCGCTAAGTCACAGCATCCCACTCCCCTCAGTCACTGCAGCCCACTACCCTCAGCCACTGCATCCAACTCCCCTCAGTCACTACAGCCGACTCCCCTCAGTCACTGCATCCCACTCCCCTCAGTCACTGCATCCCACTGCCCTCAGTCACTACATCCAACTCCACCTTGTCAATGCATCCCACTCCCCTCAGTCACTGCATCCCACTCCCCTATGTCACTGCAGCCCACTCATCTCAGTCACTGCATCCCTCTGCCCTCAGTCACTGCAGCCCACTCCACTCAGTCACTGCATTCCACTCCCCTCATTCACTTCATCCAAATTCCCTCAGTCACTGCATCCCACTCCCCTAAATCACAGCATCCCACTTCCCTCATTAACGACATCCAACTCCCTTCAGTCACTACATCCCACACCCATCAGTGACTGCAACGCACTGTCCTCAGTCACTATATCCCACTCTGCTCAGTCACTGCATCCCTCTCTCCTAAATCAGCGCATCCCACTCCCCTCAGTCTCTGCAGCCCTCTCCCCTGATTCACTGCATCCCACTCCGCTCAGTCACTGCATCCCACTCTCCTCAGTCACCACATCCCACTCGCCTCAGTCACTGCATCCCACTCCCCTCAATCACGACATCCCGCTCCCCTAAATCACAGCATCCCACTTCTCTCTGTCACTACAAACCACTCCCCTCAGTTAATACATCCCACTCCCCTCAGTCACTGCATCCCACTCCCCTCAGTCACTGCAGCCCACTTCCCTCAGGCACTGCATGCAACTAACCTCAGTCACTACAGCCCACTCCCCTCAGTCACTTCATCACACTCCCATCAGTCACTGCATCCCACTCCCCTCAGTCACTACATCCCACTACACGTCGTCTTTGCATCCCACTCCACTCAGTCACTGCATCCCAATCCCCTCAGTCACTGCATTCCACTCCCCTAACTCACAGTATCCCACTTCCCTCAGTCACGACATCCAAATCCCCTCAGTCGCTACATCCCGCACCCATCAGTGACTGCATTCCATTCCCCTCAGTCACTGCAGCCCACTCCCCTCAGGCACTGCATCCCACTTCCCTGTGTCACTGCAGCACACTACACTCAGTCACTGCATCCCACTCCCCTCAGTCACTGCATCCCACTTACCTCTGTCACTGCATCACGCTCCCCTAAGTCACAGCATCCCACTTCACTCAGTCACTACATCCCACTCCCCTCAGTCACGATATCACAATCCCCTCAGTCACTGCATCCCACTGCGCTCTGTCTCTGCATCCCACTCTCCTCAGACACTGCATCCTACACCCCTGAGTCAATGCATCCCACTCCCCTCAGTCACTGAATCCCACTCCCCTTTGTCACTGCATCCCACTCCCCTCAGTCACTGCATCCCACGCCCTTCAGTCCCTGCATCCCACTCCCCTCAGTCACTTCATCCCACTCCCTTCAGTCACTGCATCCCACTTCCTTTTGCCACTGCATCCCACTGCCCTCACTCTCTGCGTCCCACCCACTCAGTCACCACATCGCATTCACCTCAGTCACTGCAGCCCACTCCCCTCAATCAGTACTTCCCACTCCCCATAGTTACTGCATCCCACATTCCTCAGTCACTGCATCCCGCTCACGTAAGTCACAGCATCCTCCTTCCCTCAGTGACTACATCCCACAACCCTCAGTCACTACATCCCAATCCCCTCAGTCACTGCATCCCACTTCCCTGTGTCACTGCAGCACACTACACTCAGTCACTGCATCCCACTCCCCTCAGTCATTGCATCCCACTTACCTCAGTCACGGCATCACGCTCCCCTAAGTCACAGCATCCCATCTCCCTCAGTCACTACATCCCACTACCCTCAGTCACGACATCACAATCCCCTCAGTCACTGCATCCCACTGCGCTCTGTCTCTGCATCCCACTCTCCTCAGACACTGCATCCCACTCCCCTGAGTCAATGCATCCCACGCCCTTCAGTCACTGCATCCCACTCCACTGAGTCACTGCAGCACACTCCCCTCAATTACTGCATCCCACTCCCCTCAGTCACTACATTCCAATCCCCTCAGTCGCTGCATCTCACTCCTCTCTGTCACTGCATCCCACTCCCCTCAGTCACTGCATCCCACTCCCCTCAGTCACTACATTCCAATCCCCTCAGTACCTGCATCTCACTCCTCTCAGTCACTGCATCTCACTCCGCTAAGTCACAGCATCCCACTCCCCTCAGTCACTGCAGCCCACTACCCTCAGCCACTGCATCCAACTCCCCTCAGTCACTACAGCCGACTCCCCTCAGTCACTGCATCCCTCTGCCCTCAGTCACTGCAGCCCACTCCACTCAGTCACTGCATTCCAATCCCCTCAGTCACTTCATCCAAATTCCCTCAGTCACTGCATCCCACTCCCCTAAATCACAGCATCCCACTTCCCTCATTAACGACATCCAACTCCCTTCAGTCACTACATCCCACACCCATCAGTGACTGTATCGCACTGTCCTCAGTCACTATATCCCACTCTGCTCAGTCACTGCATCCCTCTCTCCTAAATCAGCGCATCCCACTCCCCTCAGTCTCTGCAGCTCTCTCCCCTCAGTCACTGCGTCCCACTTCCCTCAGTCACTTCTAAACACTCCATCCAGTCACTGCATCCCACTCCACTCAGTCGCTGCATCCCACTCACTTCCGTCACTGCATCCTACTCCCCTTAGTCACAGCATCCCACTCCGCTTAGTTTCTGCATCCCACTCCCCTCAGTGACTGCATCCCACTCCCCTCAGTCAGTGCATCCCACTCCCCTCAGTCACTGCATCCCACTCCGCTCAGTCACTGCATCCCACTCTCCTCAGTCACCACATCCCACTCGCCTCAGTCAATGCATCCCACTCCCCTCAATCATGACATCCCGCTCCCCTAAATCACAGCATCCCACTTCTCTCTGTCACTACAACCCACTCCCCTCAGTTAATACATCCCACTCCCCTCAGTCACTGAATCCCACTCCCCTCAGTCACTGCAGCCTACTTCCCTCAGGCACTGCATCCAACTAACCTCAGTCACTACAGCCCACTCCCCTCAGTCACTGCATCACACTCCCCTCAGTCACTACATCCCACTGCACGTCGTCTTTGCATCCCACTCCCCTCAGTCACTGCATCCCAATCCTCTCAGTTGCTACCTCCCGCACCCATCAGTGACTGCATTCCACTCCCCTCAGTCACTGCAGCCCACTCCCCTCAGGCACTGCATCCCACTTCCCTGTGTCACTGCAGCACACTACACTCAGTCACTCCATCCCACTCCCCTCAGTCACTGCATCCCACTTACCTCTGTCACTGCATCACGCTCCCCTAAGTCACAGCATCCCACTTCACTCAGTCACTACATCCCACTCCCCTCAGTCACGATATCACAATCCCCTCAGTCACTGCATCCCACTGCGCTCTGTCTCTGCATCGTACTCCCCTCAGTCACTGCATCCCACGCCCTTCAGTCACTGCATCCCACTCCACTGAGTCACTGCAGCACACTCCCCTCAGTCACTGCATCCCACTCCCCTCAGTCACTGCAGCCCACTACCCTCAGCCACTGCATCTAACTCCCCTCAGTCACTACAGCCGACTCCCCTCAGACACTGCATCCTACACCCCTGAGTCAATGCACCCCACTCCCCTCAGTCACTGAATCCCACTCCCCTCAGTCACTGCATTCCACTCCCCTCAGTCACTGCATCCCACGCCCTTCAGTCACTGCATCCCACTTCCCTCAGTCACTACATCCCACTACCCTCAGTCACGGCATCACAATCCCCTCAGTCACTTCATCCACTCCCTTCAGTCACTGCATCCCACTTCCTTTTGCCACTGCATCCCACTCCCCTCAGTCATTGCATCCCACTTACCTCAGTCACTGCATCACGCTCCCCTAACTCACAGCATCCCACTTCCCTCAGTCACTACATCCCACTACCCTCAGTCACGGCATCACAATCCCCTCAGTCACTGCATCCCACTGCGCTCTGTCTCTGCATCCCACTCTCCTCAGACACTGCATCCCACTCCCCTGAGTCAATGCATCCCACTCCCCTCAGTCACAGCATACCACGCCCTTCAGTCACTGCATCCCACTCCACTGAGTCACTGCAGCACACTCCCCTCAATCACTGCATCCCACTCCCCTCAGTCACTTCATCCCACTCCCTTAAGTCACTGCATCCCACTCCCCTCAGTCACTGCTTCACACTCGCCTAAGTAACTACATGCCACTCACCTCAGTCGCTGCATCGCACTCCCCGCAGTCACAGCATCCCACTCCCCTCAGTCACTGCATCCCACTTCCCTCAGTCACTGCATCCCACTCCCCCCAGTCGCTGCATCCAAATCCCCTCAGTCACTGCATCCCACTCACCTCACTCACTGCTTCCCACTCCCCTCAGTCGCTGTGTCCCACTCCCCTCAATCACTGCATTCCACGCCGCTCAGTCACTGAATCCCACTCCCCTCAGTGACTGCAGCCGACTCCCCTCATTCACTGCATCCCACTACCCTCAGTCACTGCATCCCACTCCCCTCAGTCGCAGCATCCCACTCTCCTGAATCTCTGCATTCCACTCCCCTTTCAGTCACTGCATCCCACTCCCCTCAGTCACCGCTTCCAGTCACTTCAGTCACTGCATACCACTACCCTCAGTCACTGCATCCCACTCTTTCAGTCACTGCATCCCACTCCCTTCAGTCATCACATCCCACTCCCCTCAGTCACTGCATCCCACTACCGTCACTCATTGCATCCCACCCCCTCAGTATCTGTATTCCACTCCCCGCAGTCACTACTTTCCATTCTACTCAGTCACTGCATCCCTCTACCCTCAGTCACTACATCCCACTCCCCATTGTCAGTGCATCCCCCTCCCCTCAGTCACTACATCACACACCCTTCAGTCACTGCATCCCACTCTGCTCAGTCACTGCATCCCACTCCCCCCAGTCACTACATCCCACTCCCCTCAGTCAGCACATCCCAATCCCCTCAGTCACGACATCCCACTTCCCTCAGTTATTGCATCCCTCTCCCCTCGGTGACTGCACCCCACTCACCTCAGTCACTTCATCCAACTCCCCTGAGTAAATGCCACACACTGAGCTCAGTCACTACATCCCACTCCCCTCAGTCTCTGGATTCCTCTCCCCTCAGTCGCTGCATCCCACTCCCCTCAGTCACTAAATCCCACTTCCCTCAGTCACTGCATCCCACTCACTTCTGTCACTGCATCCCACTCCCTTCAGTAACAGCATCCCACTCCCCTCAGTAAATGCATCACACTCCACTCAGTCACTGCTTCCCTCTCCCCTCAGTCACTGCAGCCGACTCCGCTCAGTCACGGCATCCCACTCCACTCAGTCCCTGCATCCCACTCCCCTCAGTCGCTGCATTCCACTCCCCTCAGTCACTGCACCCCACTCCCCTCAGTCACTAAATCCCACTCCCTTCAATCACTGCAATACACTCCCCTCAGTCACTGCATCCCACTCCGCTCAGTCACTACATCCCACTCCCCTCAGTCACTGCATCCCACTGCCCTCAGTCACTGCATCCCACTAGCCTCAGTCACTGCATCCCACTCCACTGAGTCACTGCATCCCACTCCCCTCAGTCACTACATCCCACACCCCAAAGTCACTGCATTCTACTCCCTTTTTCACTGCATGCAACTCCCCTCAGTCGCTGCATCGCACTCACCGCAGTCACAGCATCCCACTCCCCTCAGTCACTGCATCCCACTTCCCTCAGTCACTGCATCCCACTCCCCCCAGTCGCTGCATCCAAATCCCCTCAGTCACTGCATTCCACTCCCCTCAGTCACTGCATCCCACTCCCCTCAGTCACTACATCCCACTCACCTCACTCACTGCTTCCCACTCCCCTCAGTCGCTGCATCCCACTCCCCTCAATCACTGCATTCCACGCCGCTCAGTCACTGAATCCCACTCCCCTCAGTGACTGCAGCCGACTCCCCTCATTCACTGCATCCCACTACCCTCAGTCACTGCATCCCACTCCCCTCAGTCGCAGCATCCCACTCTCCTGAATCTCTGCATTCCACTCCCCTTTCAGTCACTGCATCCCACTCCCCTCAGTCACCGCTTCCAGTCACTTCAGTCACTGCATCCCACTACCCTCAGTCACTGCATCCCACTCTTTCAGTCACTGCATCCCACTCCCTTCAGTCATCACATCCCACTCCCCTCAGTCACTGCATCCCACTACCGTCACTCATTGCATCCCATCCCCTCAGTCACTAAATCCCACTTCCCTCAGTCACTGCATCCCACTCACTTCTGTCACTGCATCCCACTCCCTCCAGTAACAGCATCCCACTCCCCTCAGTAAATGCATCCCACTCCACTCAGTCACTGCTTCCCTCTCCCCTCAGTCACTGCAGCCGACTCCGCTCAGTCACGGCATCCCACTCCACTCAGTCACTGCATCCCACTCCCCTCAGTCACTGAATCCCACTCCCCTCAGTCACTGCATTCCACTCCCCTCAGTCACTGCATCCCACGCCCTTCAGTCACTGCATCCCACTTCCCTCAGTCACTACATCCCACTACCCTCAGTCACGGCATCACAATCCCCTCAGTCACTTCATCCCACTCCCTTCAGTCACTGCATCCCATTTCCTTTTGCCACTGCATCCCACTCCCCTCAGTCATTGCATCCCACTTACCTCAGTCACTGCATCACGCTCCCCTAACTCACAGCATCCCACTTCCCTCAGTCACTACATCCCACTACCCTCAGTCACGGCATCACAATCCCCTCAGTCACTGCATCCCACTGCGCTCTGTCTCTGCATCCCACTCTCCTCAGACACTGCATCCCACTCCCCTGAGTCAATGCATCCCACTCCCCTCAGTCACAGCATACCACGCCCTTCAGTCACTGCATCCCACTCCACTGAGTCACTGCAGCACACTCCCCTCAATCACTGCATCCCACTCCCCTCAGTCACTTCATCCCACTCCCTTAAGTCACTGCATCCCACTCCCCTCAGTCACTGCTTCACACTCGCCTAAGTAACTACATGCCACTCACCTCAGTCGCTGCATCGCACTCCCCGCAGTCACAGCATCCCACTCCCCTCAGTCACTGCATCCCACTTCCCTCAGTCACTGCATCCCACTCCCCCCAGTCGCTGCATCCAAATCCCCTCAGTCACTGCATCCCACTCACCTCACTCACTGCTTCCCACTCCCCTCAGTCGCTGTGTCCCACTCCCCTCAATCACTGCATTCCACGCCGCTCAGTCACTGAATCCCACTCCCCTCAGTGACTGCAGCCGACTCCCCTCATTCACTGCATCCCACTACCCTCAGTCACTGCATCCCACTCCCCTCAGTCGCAGCATCCCACTCTCCTGAATCTCTGCATTCCACTCCCCTTTCAGTCACTGCATCCCACTCCCCTCAGTCACCGCTTCCAGTCACTTCAGTCACTGCATACCACTACCCTCAGTCACTGCATCCCACTCTTTCAGTCACTGCATCCCACTCCCTTCAGTCATCACATCCCACTCCCCTCAGTCACTGCATCCCACTACCGTCACTCATTGCATCCCACCCCCTCAGTATCTGTATTCCACTCCCCGCAGTCACTACTTTCCATTCTACTCAGTCACTGCATCCCTCTACCCTCAGTCACTACATCCCACTCCCCATTGTCAGTGCATCCCCCTCCCCTCAGTCACTACATCACACACCCTTCAGTCACTGCATCCCACTCTGCTCAGTCACTGCATCCCACTCCCCCCAGTCACTACATCCCACTCCCCTCAGTCAGCACATCCCAATCCCCTCAGTCACGACATCCCACTTCCCTCAGTTATTGCATCCCTCTCCCCTCGGTGACTGCACCCCACTCACCTCAGTCACTTCATCCAACTCCCCTGAGTAAATGCCACACACTGAGCTCAGTCACTACATCCCACTCCCCTCAGTCTCTGGATTCCTCTCCCCTCAGTCGCTGCATCCCACTCCCCTCAGTCACTAAATCCCACTTCCCTCAGTCACTGCATCCCACTCACTTCTGTCACTGCATCCCACTCCCTTCAGTAACAGCATCCCACTCCCCTCAGTAAATGCATCACACTCCACTCAGTCACTGCTTCCCTCTCCCCTCAGTCACTGCAGCCGACTCCGCTCAGTCACGGCATCCCACTCCACTCAGTCCCTGCATCCCACTCCCCTCAGTCGCTGCATTCCACTCCCCTCAGTCACTGCACCCCACTCCCCTCAGTCACTAAATCCCACTCCCTTCAATCACTGCAATACACTCCCCTCAGTCACTGCATCCCACTCCGCTCAGTCACTACATCCCACTCCCCTCAGTCACTGCATCCCACTGCCCTCAGTCACTGCATCCCACTAGCCTCAGTCACTGCATCCCACTCCACTGAGTCACTGCATCCCACTCCCCTCAGTCACTACATCCCACACCCCAAAGTCACTGCATTCTACTCCCTTTTTCACTGCATGCAACTCCCCTCAGTCGCTGCATCGCACTCACCGCAGTCACAGCATCCCACTCCCCTCAGTCACTGCATCCCACTTCCCTCAGTCACTGCATCCCACTCCCCCCAGTCGCTGCATCCAAATCCCCTCAGTCACTGCATTCCACTCCCCTCAGTCACTGCATCCCACTCCCCTCAGTCACTACATCCCACTCACCTCACTCACTGCTTCCCACTCCCCTCAGTCGCTGCATCCCACTCCCCTCAATCACTGCATTCCACGCCGCTCAGTCACTGAATCCCACTCCCCTCAGTGACTGCAGCCGACTCCCCTCATTCACTGCATCCCACTACCCTCAGTCACTGCATCCCACTCCCCTCAGTCGCAGCATCCCACTCTCCTGAATCTCTGCATTCCACTCCCCTTTCAGTCACTGCATCCCACTCCCCTCAGTCACCGCTTCCAGTCACTTCAGTCACTGCATCCCACTACCCTCAGTCACTGCATCCCACTCTTTCAGTCACTGCATCCCACTCCCTTCAGTCATCACATCCCACTCCCCTCAGTCACTGCATCCCACTACCGTCACTCATTGCATCCCATCCCCTCAGTCACTAAATCCCACTTCCCTCAGTCACTGCATCCCACTTACTTCTGTCACTGCATCCCACTCCCTCCAGTAACAGCATCCCACTCCCCTCAGTAAATGCATCCCACTCCACTCAGTCACTGCTTCCCTCTCCCCTCAGTCACTGCAGCCGACTCCGCTCAGTCACGGCATCCCACTCCACTCAGTCACTGCATCCCACTCCCCTCAGTCACTACATCGCACTCACCTCAGTCCCTGCATCGCACTCCCCTCAGTCGCTGCATTCCACTCCCCTCAGTCATTGCACCCCACTCCCCTCAGTCACTAAATCCCACTCCCCTCAATCACTGCAATACACTCCCCTCAGTCACTGCATCCCACTCCGCTCAGTCACTACATCCCACTCCCCTCAGTCACTGTATCCCACTCTCCTGAGTCACTGCATCCCACTCCCCTGAGTCACTACATCCAACTGCCCTCAGTCACTGCATCCCTCTCCCCTGAGGCGCGGCATCCCACTCCCCCGAGTCACTGCATCCCACTACCCTCAGTTACTGCATGCTAAACCCTTCAGTCACTGCATGCAACTCCCCTCGGCCACTGAAACCCACTCCCCTCAGTCATTGCATCCCAAGCCACTCAGTCACTCCATCCCACACCTCTAAGTCACTACATCGCACTCCCTACAGTCACTGCGTCCCACTATCTTCAGTCACTGCATTCCACTCCCTTCAGTCACTACGTCGCACTCCCCTCAGTATCTGAATCCCACTCTCTTCAGTCACTGCATCCCAAGCTGCTCAGTCACTGCATCCCACTTCCCTCATTAACTGCATCCCACTCACCTCAGCCACCGTATCCCAAACCCCTCAGTCACTGCATCGCACTCCCTTCAGTCATTGCATCGCACTACCTTCTGTCACAGCATCCCACTCTTCTCAGTAACTACATCGCGCTCCCATCAGTCAATGCATCCCACTCCCCTCCATCACTGAATCCCACGTCAATCAGTCACTGCATCCCACACCCTCCAGTCACTACATCCCACGCCCGTCATTCACTGCACCCATTTCTCTCAGTCACTAGAGTCCCACTCCTCTCAGACTCTACATCTCACTCACTTCAGTCAAAAAATCCCCCTCCCCATTGTCACTGCATCCCACTCACTTCAGTCACTGCATCCCACTCCCCTCAGTCACTACATCCCCCTCCCCTCAGTCACTGCTTACCACTCCGCTCAGTCGCTGCATCCCACTCACCTCAGTCACTGCATCCCACTCCACTTCGTCAATGCATCCCACTCCCCTCAGTCACTGCATCCCACTCCCCTGTGTCACTGCAGCACACTCCCCTCAGTCACTGCATCCCTCTCCCCTCAGTCACTGCATCCCACTCCCCTCAGTCACTGCATCCCAACCCTCTCAGTCATCTCAACACTCTCCCCTCAGTCACTCCATCTCACTCCTCTAGGTTACTGCATCCCACTTCCCTCAGTCACTGCATCCCTCTCGCCTCAGTCACTGCAGCCCACCCCCCTCATGCGCTGCATCCAAATCCCCTCAGTCACTACATCCAACTCCCCTCAGTCACTGCATCCCACTCCCCTCAGTCACTACATCCCACTACACTTCGTCACTGCATGCCATTCCCCTCAGTCACTGCATCCCACTCCCCTCTGTCACTGCAGCCCACACCCCTCAGAGACTGCATCCCTCTCCCCTCGGTTACTGCAGCCCACTCCCCTCAGAAATTGCATCCCACTCCCCTCAGTCACTGCATCCCACTCCCCTAACTCACAGCATCCCACTTCCTTCAGTCACGACATCCAACTCCCCTCAGTCACTCCATCCCACTTCCCTCAGTCACTGCATTGCACTCCCTTCTGTCAATGCATCCCACTCCCCTCAGTCACTACATCGCACTCCCATCAGTTAAAGCATCCCACTCCCCTCAGTCACTGCATCCCACTCCCCTCAGTCACTGCATCCCCATCACCTCAGTCACTGCAATTCACTCCCCTCAGTCACTGCATCCCACTTCCCTGAGTCAGTGCATCCCACTCCCCTCAGTCACTGCAACCCACTCCCCTCAGTTACTGCATCGCACACCCCTCAATCACGACATTCCAGTCCCTTCAGTCAACAGATCCAACTGGCCTCAGTCACTTAATCGCAATCACATCAGTCATTGCATCCCATTCCCCCAGTCACTGCATCCTATTCCCCACAGTCACTGCAGCCCACTCACCTCAGTCACTTCATCCTAATCATCTCAGTAATTTAATTTCGCTCCCCTCAGTCACTGCATCCCACTCCCCTCAGTCACTACATTCCAATCCCCTCAGTCGCTGCATCTCACTCCTCTCTGTCACTGCATCCCACTCCCCTCAGTCACTGCATCCCACTCCCCTCAGTCACTACATTCCAATCCCCTCAGTACCTGCATCTCACTCCTCTCAGTCACTGCATCTCACTCCGCTAAGTCACAGCATCCCACTCCCCTCAGTCACTGCAGCCCACTACCCTCAGCCACTGCATCCAACTCCCCTCAGTCACTACAGCCGACTCCCCTCAGTCACTGCATCCCACTCCCCTCAGTCACTGCATCCCACTGCCCTCAGTCACTACATCCAACTCCACCTTGTCAATGCATCCCACTCCCCTCAGTCACTGCATCCCACTCCCCTATGTCACTGCAGCCCACTCATCTCAGTCACTGCATCCCTCTGCCCTCAGTCACTGCAGCCCACTCCACTCAGTCACTGCATTCCACTCCCCTCAGTCACTTCATCCAAATTCCCTCAGTCACTGCATCCCACTCCCCTAAATCACAGCATCCCACTTCCCTCATTAACGACATCCAACTCCCTTCAGTCACTACATCCCACACCCATCAGTGACTGCATCGCACTGTCCTCAGTCACTATATCCCACTCTGCTCAGTCACTGCATCCCTCTCTCCTAAATCAGCGCATCCCACTCCCCTCAGTCTCTGCAGCCCTCTCCCCTCAGTCACTGCGTCCCACTTCCCTCAGTCACTTCTAAACACTCCATCCAGTCACTGCATCCCACTCCACTCAGTCGCTGCATCCCACTCACTTCCGTCACTGCATCCTACTCCCCCCTGTCACAGCATCCCACTCCGCTTAGTTTCTGCATCCCACTCCCCTCAGTGACTGCATCCCACTCCCCTCAGTCAGTGCATCCCACTCCCCTCAGTCACTGCATCCCACTCCGCTCAGTCACTGCATCCCACTCTCCTCAGTCACCACATCCCACTCGCCTCAGTCAATGCATCCCACTCCCCTCAATCACGACATCCCGCTCCCCTAAATCACAGCATCCCACTTCTCTCTGTCACTACAACCCACTCCCCTCAGTTAATACATCCCACTCCCCTCAGTCACTGAATCCCACTCCCCTCAGTCACTGCAGCCTACTTCCCTCAGGCACTGCATCCAACTAACCTCAGTCACTACAGCCCACTCCCCTCAGTCACTGCATCACACTCCCATCAGTCACTGCATCCCACTCCCCTCAGTCACTACATCCCACTGCACGTCGTCTTTGCATCCCACTCCCCTCAGTCACTGCATCCCAATCCCCTCAGTTGCTACCTCCCGCACCCATCAGTGACTGCATTCCACTCCCCTCAGTCACTGCAGCCCACTCCCCTCAGGCACTGCATCCCACTTCCCTGTGTCACTGCGGCACACTACACTCAGTCACTGCATCCCACTCCCCTCAGTCACTGCATCCCACTTACCTCTGTCACTGCATCACGCTCCCCTAAGTCACAGCATCCCACTTCACTCAGTCACTACATCCCACTCCCCTCAGTCACGATATCACAATCCCCTCAGTCACTGCATCCCACTGCGCTCTGTCTCTGCATCGCACTCCCCTCAGTCACTGCATCCCACGCCCTTCAGTCACTGCATCCCACTCCACTGAGTCACTGCAGCACACTCCCCTCAGTCACTGCATCCCACTCCCCTCAGTCACTGCAGCCCACTACCCTCAGCCACTGCATCCAACTCCCCTCAGTCACTACAGCCGACTCCCCTCAGACACTGCATCCTACACCCCTGAGTCAATGCACCCCACTCCCCTCAGTCACTGAATCCCACTCCCCTCAGTCACTGCATTCCACTCCCCTCAGTCACTGCATCCCACGCCCTTCAGTCACTGCATCCCACTTCCCTCAGTCACTACATCCCACTACCCTCAGTCACGGCATCACAATCCCCTCAGTCACTTCATCCCACTCCCTTCAGTCACTGCATCCCACTTCCTTTTGCCACTGCATCCCACTCCCCTCAGTCATTGCATCCCACTTACCTCAGTCACTGCATCACGCTCCCCTAACTCACAGCATCCCACTTCCCTCAGTCACTACATCCCACTACCCTCAGTCACGGCATCACAATCCCCTCAGTCACTGCATCCCACTGCGCTCTGTCTCTGCATCCCACTCTCCTCAGACACTGCATCCCACTCCCCTGAGTCAATGCATCCCACTCCCCTCAGTCACAGCATACCACGCCCTTCAGTCACTGCATCCCACTCCACTGAGTCACTGCAGCACACTCCCCTCAATCACTGCATCCCACTCCCCTCAGTCACTTCATCCCACTCCCTTAAGTCACTGCATCCCACTCCCCTCAGTCACTGCTTCACACTCGCCTAAGTAACTACATGCCACTCACCTCAGTCGCTGCATCGCACTCCCCGCAGTCACAGCATCCCACTCCCCTCAGTCACTGCATCCCACTTCCCTCAGTCACTGCATCCCACTCCCCCCAGTCGCTGCATCCAAATCCCCTCAGTCACTGCATCCCACTCACCTCACTCACTGCTTCCCACTCCCCTCAGTCGCTGCATCCCACTCCCCTCAATCACTGCATTCCACGCCGCTCAGTCACTGAATCCCACTCCCCTCAGTGACTGCAGCCGACTCCCCTCATTCACTGCATCCCACTACCCCCAGTCACTGCATCCCACTCCCCTCAGTCGCAGCATCCCACTCTCCTGAATCTCTGCATTCCACTCCCCTTTCAGTCACTGCATCCCACTCCCCTCAGTCACCGCTTCCAGTCACTTCAGTCACTGCATACCACTACCCTCAGTCACTGCATCCCACTCTTTCAGTCACTGCATCCCACTCCCTTCAGTCATCACATCCCACTCCCCTCAGTCACTGCATCCCACTACCGTCACTCATTGCATCCCACCCCCTCAGTATCTGTATTCCACTCCCCGCAGTCACTACTTTCCATTCTACTCAGTCACTGCATCCCTCTACCCTCAGTCACTACATCCCACTCCCCATTGTCAGTGCATCCCCCTCCCCTCAGTCACTACATCACACACCCTTCAGTCACTGCATCCCACTCTGCTCAGTCACTGCATCCCACTCCCCCCAGTCACTACATCCCACTCCCCTCAGTCAGCACATCCCAATCCCCTCAGTCACGACATCCCACTTCCCTCAGTTATTGCATCCCTCTCCCCTCGGTGACTGCACCCCACTCACCTCAGTCACTTCATCCAACTCCCCTGAGTAAATGCCACACACTGAGCTCAGTCACTACATCCCACTCCCCTCAGTCTCTGGATTCCTCTCCCCTCAGTCGCTGCATCCCACTCCCCTCAGTCACTAAATCCCACTTCCCTCAGTCACTGCATCCCACTCACTTCTGTCACTGCATCCCACTCCCTTCAGTAACAGCATCCCACTCCCCTCAGTAAATGCATCACACTCCACTCAGTCACTGCTTCCCTCTCCCCTCAGTCACTGCAGCCGACTCCGCTCAGTCACGGCATCCCACTCCACTCAGTCACTGCATCCCACTCCCCTCAGTCACTACATCGCACTCACCTCAGTCCCTGCATCCCACTCCCCTCAGTCGCTGCATTCCACTCCCCTCAGTCACTGCACCCCACTCCCCTCAGTCACTAAATCCCACTCCCCTCAATCACTGCAATACACTCCCCTCAGTCACTGCATCCCACACCGCTCAGTCACTACATCCCACTCCCCTCAGTCACTGCATCCCACTGCCCTCAGTCACTGCATCCCACTAGCCTCAGTCACTGCATCCCACTCCACTGAGTCACTGCATCCCACTCCCCTCAGTCACTACATCCCACACCCCAAAGTCACTGCATTCTACTCCCTTTTTCACTGCATGCAACTCCCCTCAGTCGCTGCATCGCACTCACCGCAGTCACAGCATCCCACTCCCCTCAGTCACTGCATCCCACTTCCCTCAGTCACTGCATCCCACTCCCCCCAGTCGCTGCATCCAAATCCCCTCAGTCACTGCATTCCACTCCCCTCAGTCACTGCATCCCACTCCCCTCAGTCACTACATCCCACTCACCTCACTCACTGCTTCCCACTCCCCTCAGTCGCTGCATCCCACTCCCCTCAATCACTGCATTCCACGCCGCTCAGTCACTGAATCCCACTCCCCTCAGTGACTGCAGCCGACTCCCCTCATTCACTGCATCCCACTACCCTCAGTCACTGCATCCCACTCCCCTCAGTCATAGATACATAGATACATAGAAGATAGGAGCAGGAGTAGGCCATCCGGCCCTTCGAGCCTGCTCCGCCATTTAATGAGATCATGGCTGATCCTTCAATTCAGTATCCCGTCCCCGCCTTCTCTCCGTAACCCTTAACCCCTTTTGCCTGTAGAAATATATCTAATTCCCTCTTAAATATATTTAATGAGCTGGCGTACACTGCCCTCTGTGGCAATGAGTTCCACAGGTTCACCACTCTCTGAGTGAAGAAATTCCCCCTCATTTCTGTCCTAAATGGTTTAGCCCTTATCCTTAAATTATGTCCTCTAGTTCTGTTCTCACCCGCCAAGGGAAACATTCCTTCTGCATCTAATCTGTCTAGACCTGTCAGAATTTTATACACTTCTATGAGGTCCCCTCTCAATCTTCTAAACTCCAGTGTGTACATCCCTAAACTACATAGTCTCTCCTCATAGGTCAATCCCGCCATTCCTGGTATCAGCCTGGTGAATCGCCGCTGCACCCCCTCCATGGCAAGAACATCTTTCCTCAGATGAGGCGACCAAAACTGTACACAGTACTCGAGGTGTGGTCTCACCAGTGCCCTGTACAGCTGCAGCAAGGTATCCCTGTTCCTGTATTCCAACCCTTTTGCTATGAAGGCCAGCATACCGTTTGCCTTCTTGACCGCCTGTTGCACCTGCATGCTCGCCTTCAGTGACTGGTGTACAAGAACACCCAGGTCTCTCTGTACTTCCCCCTCTCCCAATTTATTGCCATTTAAATAATAATTTGCCCTCCCGTTCCTGCACCCAAGGTGGATAACTTCGCACTTGTCCACATTATAGTGCATCTGCCATTTATCCGCCCAATCACCCAGTCTGTCCAAATCGCTCTGGAGCTTCCTGGTCTCCTCCTCTGAGCCCACCCCCCCTCCTAGTTTAGTGTCGTCTGCAAATTTGGAAATGCTGCATTCGACTCCCTGATCCAGGTCATTAATATAAATTGTGAACAGCTGGGGACCCAGGACAGATCCCTGTGGTACCCCACTTGTTACTGCCTGCCATTCAGAAAATGAGCCGTTTATTCCAACTCTCTGTTTTCTATCTGACAGCCAGTTCTCTATCCACGTCAATACTTTCCCCTTTATCCCATGAGCTTCAATTTTCCCTGCTAATCTTTTATGTGGGACCTTATCGAAGGCCTTTTGGAAGTCCAGGTACACCACATCTACTGGCTCTCCCCCATCTATTTTACCAGTTACTCCCTCAAAAAATTCCAATAGATTAGTCAAGCACGATTTACCCTTTGTAAATCCATGTTGACTCTGTCCTATCCTGTCCCCATTTGCTAAGTGCTCGGCTATTTCATCCTTAATGATGGACTCCAGCATTTTGCCCACAACTGATGTAAGGCTTACAGGTCTGTAATTACCTGCTTTTTCCCTACCCCCCTTTTTGAATAGTGGGGTAACGTTAGCTACCCTCCAATCCATGGGCACTGTTCCCGAGTCTAATGAATTCTGAAAAATCATGCTTAGTGCATCCGCTATCTCTAGGGCCACCTCCTTCAGTACCCTAGGATGCATGTTATCAGGCCCTGGGGATTTGTCCGCCTTCAATCCCTTTAGCTTCCTTAACACCATATCCTTAGAGATATTGATTTGCGTCAGTTCCTCCTTTGCCAATGTCCCTATTTTTCCCGATATCCCAGGGAGGTTTTTTGTGTCTTCCTTCGTAAAGACTGACCCAAAGTATGCATTTAGTTGGTCTGCCATTTCCTTATTTCCCATTATATATTCCCCCGTATCTGACTGCAATGGACCAACTTTGGTTTTCACCAGTCTTTTCCTCTTGATATACTTATAAAAGCTTTTGGAGTTAGTTTTTATATTTTCCGCCAGCTTGCTTTCGTAAGCTATTTTGCCCTTCTTGATTAAGCCCTTTGCCCTCCTTTGCTCTATCTTAAACTGTTCCCAATCTTCCGCTCTGGCGCGTTTTTTGGCTATTTTATACGCCCTATCTTTGGATTTTATGCTGTCTCTAATTTCCCCTGTTATCCACGGTTGAGTCACCTTTTTAGATTTCCTTTTATGCCAGATTGGTATAAACAATTTTTGCAATTTTGTCATTCTATCTTTAAATGCTTGCCATTGTTTATCTACCTCCAGTCCTCCCAGGAACGTTGTCCAATCAGACCTACTCAGTTCCCGTCTAATGGCATCATAATTCCCCTTGTTTAAATTCAGGACCTGAGTCTCTGAGTCAATTTCTTCGCTCTCCATTTCGAGTGAGAAATCGATCATGTTATGATCGCTCTGACCCAAGGGTCCCCGTACAACAAGATTACTAATTAGTCCCTTCTCATTGCACAGTACCCAGTCCAATATAGCCTGTTCCCGAGTTGGTTCCTCGACATATTGATCCAGATAACCATCCCTTAAACACTCAAGGAATTCCTCCTCCTCATTATTTTTACTGATTAGGCTAGTCCAATCTATATGTAAGTTAAAGTCACCTATGATGACAGCTGTGCTCTTATCGCACGCTTCTCTAATTTCCCTCGTGATGCCCTCCCCAACCTCTATTTTACTATTTGGAGGCCTATATACCACTCCTATTAATGTTTTTCGCCCCTCGCTATTTCTTAGCTCCACCCATATAGATTCTGTATTAACTGAGTTAATATCCTTCCTTTCAATTGCATTTATCCCCTCTTTTACCAGCAATGCTACCCCTCCTCCCTTTCTTTTTTGTCGATCCTTCCTAAATACTGAATACCCCTGTATGTTAAGCTCCCAGCCCTGCTCACCCTGCAACCATGTTTCCGTAATCCCAATTAGATCATAATTATTAACCTCTATTTCCACAGCTAATTCATCTACCTTGTTCCTGATGCTTCTCGCATTAAGGTATAAAACCCTCAGGCTTTTTTTATGCTCACATTTTTTATGAATTAGTTTGGCCCTTTGTTTTTTGTTCCTCTCCTTTTTACCATTTATTTCTGTCTGCCTTTCACTTTCCTCTATTTCACTACATGGGTTTCTAGCCCCCTGCCATACTAGTTTAAATGCTCCTGAACTGCTTTATCAAAATTTACCCCGAGAACATCAGTTCCATCTTTGCACAGGTGTAGACCGTCCCTTTTGTATAGGTCACACCTACCACAAAACTGGTCCCAATGCCTCAAAAATTTAAAACCCTCCCTCTTACACCACTGCTCAAGCCACGTATTTAGCCTAACTATCCTGTTCTCTGTACTCTTACTAGCACGTGGCACTGGTAGTAATCCAGAGATTACTACCTTCGAGGTCCTACTTTTTAGCTTGGCTCCTAACTCCCTAAATTCTACTTGTAGGACCTCTTCCCTTTTTTTAGCTACGTCGTTGGTACCAACATGTATCACGACAACTGGCTGTTCCCCCTCCCCCTCCAGAATGTTCTGCACCCGCGCCGAGACATCCTTGACCCTTGCACCAGGGAGGCAAATTACCATCCTGGAGTCTCGGTCGCGACCACAGAAACTCCTATCTATTCCCCTTACAATCGAATCCCCTATTACTATAGCCCTGCCACTCTTTTTCCCTCCCTTCTTTGCAACAGAGCCAGTCATGGTGCCATGAGCCTGGCTGCTGGTGCCTTCCCCCGCAGCATCCCACTCTCCTGAATCTCTGCATTCCACTCCCCTTTCAGTCACTGCATCCCACTCCCCTCAGTCACCGCTTCCAGTCACTTCAGTCACTGCATCCCACTACCCTCAGTCACTGCATCCCACTCTTTCAGTCACTGCATCCCACTCCCTTCAGTCATCACATCCCACTCCCCTCAGTCACTGCATCCCACTACCGTCACTCATTGCATCCCATCCCCTCAGTCACTAAATCCCACTTCCCTCAGTCACTGCATCCCACTCACTTCTGTCACTGCATCCCACTCCCTCCAGTAACAGCATCCCACTCCCCTCAGTAAATGCATCCCACTCCACTCAGTCACTGCTTCCCTCTCCCCTCAGTCACTGCAGCCGACTCCGCTCAGTCACGGCATCCCACTCCACTCAGTCACTGCATCCCACTCCCCTCAGTCACTACATCGCACTCACCTCAGTCCCTGCATCGCACTCCCCTGAGTCGCTGCATTCCACTCCCCTCAGTCATTGCACCCCACTCCCCTCAGTCACTAAATCCCACTCCCCTCAATCACTGCAATACACTCCCCTCAGTCACTGCATCCCACTCCGCTCAGTCACTACATCCCACTCCCCTCAGTCACTGTATCCCACTCTCCTGAGTCACTGCATCCCACTCCCCTGAGTCACTACATCCAACTGCCCTCAGTCACTGCATCCCTCTCCCCTGAGGCGCGGCATCCCACTCCCCCGAGTCACTGCATCCCACTACCCTCAGTTACTGCATGCTAAACCCTTCAGTCACTGCATGCAACTCCCCTCGGCCACTGAAACCCACTCCCCTCAGTCATTGCATCCCAAGCCACTCAGTCACTCCATCCCACACCTCTAAGTCACTACATCGCACTCCCTACAGTCACTGCGTCCCACTATCTTCAGTCACTGCATTCCACTCCCTTCAGTCACTACGTCGCACTCCCCTCAGTATCTGAATCCCACTCTCTTCAGTCACTGCATCCCAAGCTGCTCAGTCACTGCATCCCACTTCCCTCATTAACTGCATCCCACTCACCTCAGCCACCGTATCCCAAACCCCTCAGTCACTGCATCGCACTCCCTTCAGTCATTGCATCCCACTACCTTCTGTCACAGCATCCCACTCTTCTCAGTCACTACATCGCGCTCCCATCAGTCAATGCATCCCACTCCCCTCCATCACTGAATCCCACGTCAATCAGTCACTACATCCCACGCCCGTCATTCACTGCACCCATTTCTCTCAGTCACTAGAGTCCCACTCCTCTCAGACTCTACATCTCACTCACTTCAGTCAAAAAATCCCCCTCCCCATTGTCACTGCATCCCACTCACTTCAGTCACTGCATCCCACTCCCCTCAGTCACTACATCCCCCTCCCCTCAGTCACTGCTTACCACTCCGCTCAGTCGCTGCATCCCACTCACCTCAGTCACTGCATCCCACTCCACTTCGTCAATGCATCCCACTCCCCTCAGTCACTGCATCCCACTCCCCTGTGTCACTGCAGCACACTCCCCTCAGTCACTGCATCCCTCTCCCCTCAGTCACTGCATCCCACTCGCCTCAGTCACTGCATCCCAACCCTCTCAGTCATCTCAACACTCTCCCCTCAGTCACTCCATCTCACTCCTCTAGGTTACTGCATCCCACTTCCCTCAGTCACTGCATCCCTCTCGCCTCAGTCACTGCAGCCCACTCCCCTCATGCGCTGCATCCAAATCCCCTCAGTCACTACATCCAACTCCCCTCAGTCACTGCATCCCACTCCCCTCAGTCACTACATCCCACTACACTTCGTCACTGCATGCCATTCCCCTCAGTCACTGCATCCCACTCCCCTCTGTCACTGCAGCCCACACCCCTCAGAGACTGCATCCCTCTCCCCTCGGTTACTGCAGCCCACTCCCCTCAGAAATTGCATCCCACTCCCCTCAGTCACTGCATCCCACTCCCCTAACTCACAGCATCCCACTTCCTTCAGTCACGACATCCAACTCCCCTCAGTCACTCCATCCCACTTCCCTCAGTCACTGCATTGCACTCCCTTCTGTCAATGCATCCCACTCCCCTCAGTCACTACATCGCACTCCCATCAGTTAAAGCATCCCACTCCCCTCAGTCACTGCATCCCACTCCCCTCAGTCACTGCATCCCCATCACCTCAGTCACTGCAATTCACTCCCCTCAGTCACTGCATCCCACTTCCCTGAGTCAGTGCATCCCACTCCCCTCAGTCACTGCAACCCACTCCCCTCAGTTACTGCATCGCACACCCCTCAATCACGACATTCCAGTCCCTTCAGTCAACAGATCCAACTGGCCTCAGTCACTTAATCGCAATCACATCAGTCATTGCATCCCATTCCCCCAGTCACTGCATCCTATTCCCCACAGTCACTGCAGCCCACTCACCTCAGTCACTTCATCCTAATCATCTCAGTAATTTAATTTCGCTCCCCTCAGTCACTGCATCCCACTCCCCTCAGTCACTACATTCCAATCCCCTCAGTCGCTGCATCTCACTCCTCTCTGTCACTGCATCCCACTCCCCTCAGTCACTGCATCCCACTCCCCTCAGTCACTACATTCCAATCCCCTCAGTACCTGCATCTCACTCCTCTCAGTCACTGCATCTCACTCCGCTAAGTCACAGCATCCCACTCCCCTCAGTCACTGCAGCCCACTACCCTCAGCCACTGCATCCAACTCCCCTCAGTCACTACAGCCGACTCCCCTCAGTCACTGCATCCCACTCCCCTCAGTCACTGCATCCCACTGCCCTCAGTCACTACATCCAACTCCACCTTGTCAATGCATCCCACTCCCCTCAGTCACTGCATCCCACTCCCCTATGTCACTGCAGCCCACTCATCTCAGTCACTGCATCCCTCTGCCCTCAGTCACTGCAGCCCACTCCACTCAGTCACTGCATTCCACTCCCCTCAGTCACTTCATCCAAATTCCCTCAGTCACTGCATCCCACTCCCCTAAATCACAGCATCCCACTTCCCTCATTAACGACATCCAACTCCCTTCAGTCACTACATCCCACACCCATCAGTGACTGCATCGCACTGTCCTCAGTCACTATATCCCACTCTGCTCAGTCACTGCATCCCTCTCTCCTAAATCAGCGCATCCCACTCCCCTCAGTCTCTGCAGCCCTCTCCCCTGATTCACTGCATCCCACTCCGCTCAGTCACTGCATCCCACTCTCCTCAGTCACCACATCCCACTCGCCTCAGTCACTGCATCCCACTCCCCTCAATCACGACATCCCGCTCCCCTAAATCACAGCATCCCACTTCTCTCTGTCACTACAAACCACTCCCCTCAGTTAATACATCCCACTCCCCTCAGTCACTGCATCCCACTCCCCTCAGTCACTGCAGCCCACTTCCCTCAGGCACTGCATGCAACTAACCTCAGTCACTACAGCCCACTCCCCTCAGTCACTTCATCACACTCCCATCAGTCACTGCATCCCACTCCCCTCAGTCACTACATCCCACTGCACGTCGTCTTTGCATCCCACTCCCCTCAGTCACTGCATCCCAATCCCCTCAGTCACTGCATTCCACTCCCCTAACTCACAGTATCCCACTTCCCTCAGTCACGACATCCAAATCCCCTCAGTCGCTACATCCCGCACCCATCAGTGACTGCATTCCACTCCCCTCAGTCACTGCAGCCCACTCCCCTCAGGCACTGCATCCCACTTCCCTGTGTCACTGCAGCACACTACACTCAGTCACTGCATCCCACTCCCCTCAGTCACTGCATCCCACTTACCTCTGTCACTGCATCACGCTCCCCTAAGTCACAGCATCCCACTTCACTCAGTCACTACATCCCACTCCCCTCAGTCACGATATCACAATCCCCTCAGTCACTGCATCCCACTGCGCTCTGTCTCTGCATCCCACTCTCCTCAGACACTGCATCCTACACCCCTGAGTCAATGCATCCCACTCCCCTCAGTCACTGAATCCCACTCCCCTTTGTCACTGCATCCCATTCCCCTCAGTCACTGCATCCCACGCCCTTCAGTCCCTGCATCCCACTCCCCTCAGTCACTTCATCCCACTCCCTTCAGTCACTGCATCCCACTTCCTTTTGCCACTGCATCCCACTGCCCTCACTCTCTGCGTCCCACCCACTCAGTCACCACATCGCATTCACCTCAGTCACTGCATCCCACTCCCCTCAATCAGTACTTCCCACTCCCCATAGTTACTGCATCCCACTTTCCTCAGTCACTGCATCCCGCTCACGTAAGTCACAGCATCCTCCTTCCCTCAGTGACTACATCCCACAACCCTCAGTCACTACATCCCAATCCCCTCAGTCACTGCATCCCACTTCCCTGTGTCACTGCAGCACACTACACTCAGTCACTGCATCCCACTCCCCTCAGTCATTGCATCCCACTTACCTCAGTCACGGCATCACGCTCCCCTAAGTCACAGCATCCCATCTCCCTCAGTCACTACATCCCACTACCCTCAGTCACGACATCACAATCCCCTCAGTCACTGCATCCCACTGCGCTCTGTCTCTGCATCCCACTCTCCTCAGACACTGCATCCCACTCCCCTGAGTCAATGCATCCCACGCCCTTCAGTCACTGCATCCCACTCCACTGAGTCACTGCAGCACACTCCCCTCAATTACTGCATCCCACTCCCCTCAGTCACTACATTCCAATCCCCTCAGTCGCTGCATCTCACTCCTCTCTGTCACTGCATCCCACTCCCCTCAGTCACTGCAGCCCACTACCCTCAGTCACTACATTCCAATCCCCTCAGTACCTGCATCTCACTCCTCTCAGTCACTGCATCTCACTCCGCTAAGTCACAGCATCCCACTCCCCTCAGTCACTGCAGCCCACTACCCTCAGCCACTGCATCCAACTCCCCTCAGTCACTACAGCCGACTCCCTTCAGTCACTGCATCCCTCTGCCCTCAGTCACTGCAGCCCACTCCACTCAGTCACTGCATTCCAATCCCCTCAGTCACTTCATCCAAATTCCCTCAGTCACTGCATCCCACTCCCCTAAATCACAGCATCCCACTTCCCTCATTAACGACATCCAACTCCCTTCAGTCACTACATCCCACACCCATCAGTGACTGTATCGCACTGTCCTCAGTCACTATATCCCACTCTGCTCAGTCACTGCATCCCTCTCTCCTAAATCAGCGCATCCCACTCCCCTCAGTCTCTGCAGCCCTCTCCCCTCAGTCACTGCGTCCCACTTCCCTCAGTCACTTCTAAACACTCCATCCAGTCACTGCATCCCACTCCACTCAGTCGCTGCATCCCACTCACTTCCGTCACTGCATCCTACTCCCCCCTGTCACAGCATCCCACTCCGCTTAGTTTCTGCATCCCACTCCCCTCAGTGACTGCATCCCACTCCCCTCAGTCAGTGCATCCCACTCCCCTCAGTCACTGCATCCCACTCCGCTCAGTCACTGCATCCCACTCTCCTCAGTCACCACATCCCACTCGCCTCAGTCAATGCATCCCACTCCCCTCAATCACGACATCCCGCTCCCCTAAATCACAGCATCCCACTTCTCTCTGTCACTACAACCCACTCCCCTCAGTTAATACATCCCACTCCCCTCAGTCACTGAATCCCACTCCCCTCAGTCACTGCAGCCTACTTCCCTCAGGCACTGCATCCAACTAACCTCAGTCACTACAGCCCACTCCCCTCAGTCACTGCATCACACTCCCATCAGTCACTGCATCCCACTCCCCTCAGTCACTACATCCCACTGCACGTCGTCTTTGCATCCCACTCCCCTCAGTCACTGCATCCCAATCCCCTCAGTTGCTACCTCCCGCACCCATCAGTGACTGTATTCCACTCCCCTCAGTCACTGCAGCCCACTCCCCTCAGGCACTGCATCCCACTTCCCTGTGTCACTGCGGCACACTACACTCAGTCACTACATCCAAACCCCTCAGTCACTACTACCCAATCCCCTCAGTCACTGCATCCCACTCTCCTCAGTCACTATATGCCACTCCCCTGATTCACTATATCTCACTCCCCTCAGTCACTGCATCCCAGTTCCTTCAGTAACTCCATGCAACTCACCTCGTTCACTGAATCCCACTCACCTCATTCACAGCATCTCAAGCACCTCAGTCACTGCATCCCACTTCCCTCAGTCACTGCATCCCACTTCACTCAAACACTGCATCCCTCACCCTTCAGTCACTGCATCCCACTACCCTCAGTCACTGCATCCCACTCCTCTAACTCACAGAATCCCACTTCCTTCAGTCACGAGATCCAACTCCCCTCTGCCACTGCATCCCACTTCCCTCAGTCACTGCATCGCATTCCCATCAGTTACTGCATCCCCATCACCTCAGTCACTGCATCGCACTTCACTCAATCACTGCATCACACACCCTTCAATCACTACATCCCGGTACCCTCGGTCACTGCATCACTCTTCTCTCAGTCACTTGATCCCATTCCACTCACTCTCTGCATCCCTCTCCCCTCAGTCACTATATTCCTCTCCCCTCAGTCACTGCATCACACTTCCCTCAGTCACTGCATCCCTGTCCCTTCAGTCACTGCATCCCACTGCCCTCACTCTCTGCGTCCCTCTCCACTCAGTCACCACATCCCATTCACCTCAGTCACTGCATCCTACTCCCCTCAATCACTACATCCCACTCCACTTAGTTACAGCATCCCACTTTCCTCAGTCACTGCATCCCGCTCACGTAAGTCACAGCAGCGTCCTTCCCTCAGTGACTACATCCCACTTCCCTCAGTCACTACAATCCAATCCCCTCAGTCACTGCATCCCACTGTCCTCAGTCACTGCCTCCCACTCCCTTCAGTCACTACATCACAATCCGCTCAGTCACTGCATCCCACTGCGCTCTGTCTCTGCATCCCACTCTCCTCAGACACTGCATCCCACTCTCCTGAGTCAGTGCATCCCACTCCCCTCAGTCACTGCATCCCACTCCCCTCAGTCACTGCATCCCACTCCCCTCAGTCACTGCATCCCACACCCTTCAGTCACTGCATCCACTCCACTTTGTCACTGCAGCACACTCCCTTCAGTCACTGCATCCCACTCCCCTCAGTCACTTCATCCCACTTCCTTTTGCCACTGCAGCCCACTCCGCTCAGTCACTGCATCCCACTCCCCTTAGTCACTGCATCCCACTCACCTCAATCACTACATCACAATCCCCGTAGTCACTTAATCCCACTCCACTCAGTCACTACATTCCAGTACTCTCAGTCACTACATCCCACTCCCCTCAGCCACAGCAACCCACTCCCCTCAGTCACTACATCCCACTCCCCTCAGTCACTACATCCCACTCCTCTCAGTCACTGCATCGCAATCCCCGCAGTCACAGCATCCCACTCCCCTCAGTCACTGCATCCCACTGACCTCAGGCACTAAATCCCACTCCCCTCAGTCACTGCATCCCACTCCCCTCAGTCACTGCATCCCACAGTCAACGCATCCCACTCCCCTCAGTCAATGCATCCCACTCCCTCAGTCACTAGATCCCACTCAGCTCAGTCACTGCATCACACTCCCCTCAGTCACTGCATCCCAAGCCCCTCAATCACTGCATTCCAATCCCCTCAGTCACTGCATCCCCCTCTGCTCAGTTACTGAATCCCTTACCCCTCAGTGACTGCTGACACCCCTCAGTCACTGCATCCACTCCCCTCAGTCACGGCATCCCACTCCCCTCAGTCACTGCATCCCACTCCCCTCAGTCACCGCATCCAACTTCCTACATTCACTGCATCCCACTCCCCTCAGTCACTACATCCCTCTCACCTGAATCACTGCATCCCACTCCCCTCAGTCACTACAACCCACTCCCCTCAGTCACTGAAACCCACTCTCTTCAGTCACTGCATTCCAAGCAGCACAGTAACGGCATCCCACTTCTCTTATTCACTGCATCACACTCCGCTCACCCACTGTATCCCACACCCCTCAGTCACTGCATCGCACTCCCTTCAGCGATTTCATCCCACTACTTTAAGTCACTGCATCCCACTCCCCTCAGTCACTGCATCGCGCTCCCGTCAGTCACTACATCCACTCCCCTGAGACACTACATCCCAATCCCCTCAGTCACTGCATCCCACTCTCCTCAGTCACTATATCCCTCTCCCCTGATTCACTATATCACACTCCCCTCAGTCACTGCATCCCACTCCCTTCAGTAACTCCATGCAACTCACCTCGGTCACTGAATCCCACTCACGACAGTCACAGCATCTCAAGCACCTCAGTCACTGCATCCCACTTCCCTCAGTCACTGCATCCCACTTCACTTAAACACTGCATCCCTCACCCTTCAGTCACTACATCCCACTCCCCTCAGTCACTGCATCCCGCTCCCCTCAGCCACTGCATCCCACTCCCCTCAGCCACTACATCCCACTCCCATCAGTTAATGCATTCCACTCCCCTCAGTCATTGCATCCACCTTCTCTCAATAACTGCATCCCACACCCCTCAGTCACTGCATCCCACTCACCTCAGTCGCTGCAGCCCACTCCCCTCAGGCACTGCATCCACATCTCCTCAGTCACTACAGCCCACTCCCGTCAGTCACTGCATCCCACTCCCCTCAGTCACTGCATCCCACTCCCCTCAATCACTACAAATCCACTCCACTTCGTCATTGCATCCCACTCCCCTGTGTCACTGCAGCCCACTCTCCTCAGTCACTGCATCCCATTCCACTCAGTCACTGCATCCCACTCCCCTAACTCACAGCATCCCACTTCCCTCAGTCACGATATCCAACATCCTCTGCCACTGCATCCCACTTCCCTCAGTCACTGCATCGCACTCCCTTCAGTCACTGCATCCCACACCGCTCAGTCACTACATCGCACTCCCATCAGTTAATGCATCCCACTCCCCTCAGTCACTGCATCCCACACCGTTCAATCACTACATGCCAGTCCCCTCAGTCACTGCATCCCACTTTGCTCAGTCACTAGATCCCACTCCACTCATTCTCTGCATCCAACTCCCTTCAGTCACTATATTCCACTCCCGTCAGTCAGTGCACCCCACTTCCCTCAGTCACTGCATCGCACTCCCTTCAGTCACTGCATCCCACTCCCCTCAGTCACTACATCCCACTCCCATCAGTTAATGCATCCCACTCCCCTCAGTCACTGCATCCCACTTCTCTCAGTCACTAGATCTCACTCCCCTCAGTCTCTGCATCCCACTCCCGTCAGTCACTATATTCCACTCCCCTCAGTCACTGCATCACATTCCCACAGTCACTGCAGCCCAGTCACCTCAGTCAGTGGATCCCAATCATCTCAGTAATTTCATTCCACACACCACAGTTACTGCATTCCTCTCCCCTCAATCGCAGCATCCCACTCCCCTCAGTCACTGCATCATACATCCCTCAGTCACTAAATCACACTCCTCTCAGTCACTGCATCCCACTGCCCTCAGTCACTGCATCCCACTCCCCTCAGTCATTGCGTCCCATTTCCCTCAGTCACTGCATCCCACTCCCCTTGGTCACTAAATTCCAGACCCGTCAGACACTGCATCTCACTCCCCTCAGTCACAGCATTCCACTCCCCTCAGTCACTGCATCCCACTCCCCTCAGGCACTGCATCCAAATCCCCTCAGTCACTACAGCCCAATCCCCTCAGTCACTGCATCCCACTCCCCTATATCACTGCATCCCACTCACCTCAGTCAATACAAATCCACTCCACTTCGTCATTGCATCCCACTCCCATGTGTCACTGCAGCCCACTCCCCTCAGTCACTGCCTCCCACTCCCTTCAGTCACTACATCACAATCCGTCAGTCACTGCACCCCACTGCGCTCTGTCTCTGCATCCCACTCCCCTCAGACACTGCATCCCACTCTCCTGAGTCACTGCATCCCACTCCCCTCAGTCACTGCATCCCACTCCCCTCAGTCACTGCATCCCACTCCCCTCAGTCACTGCATCCCACTTCCCTCAGTCACTGCATCGCATTCCCATCAGTTACTGCATCCCCATCCCCTCAGTCACTGCATCGCACTTCACTCAATCACTGCATCACACACCCTTCAATCACTACATCCCGGTACCCTCGGTCACTGCATCACTCTTCTCTCAGTCACTTGATCCCATTCCACTCACTCTCTGCATCCCTCTCCCCTCAGTCACTATATTCCTCTCCCCTCAGTCACTGCATCACACTTCCCTCAGTCACTGCATCCCTGTCCCTTCAGTCACTGCATCCCACTGCCCTCACTATCTGCGTCCCTCTCCACTCAGTCACCACATCCCATTCACCTCAGTCACTGCATCCTACTCCCCTCAATCACTACATCCCACTCCACTTAGTTACAGCATCCCACTTTCCTCAGTCACTGCATCCCGCTCACGTAAGTCACAGCAGCGTCCTTCCCTCAGTGACTACATCCCACTTCCCTCAGTCACTACAATCCAATCCCCTCAGTCACTGCATCCCACTGTCCTCAGTCACTGCCTCCCACTCCCTTCAGTCACTACATCACAATCCGCTCAGTCACTGCATCCCACTGCGCTCTGTCTCTGCATCCCACTCTCCTCAGACACTGCATCCCACTCTCCTGAGTCAGTGCATCCCACTCCCCTCAGTCACTGCATCCCACTCGCCTCAGTCACTGCATCCCACTCCCCTCAGTCACTGCATCCCACACACTTCAGTCACTGCATCCACTCCACTTTGTCACTGCAGCACACTCCCTTCAGTCACTGCATCCCACTCCCCTCAGTCACTTCATCCCACTTCCTTTTGCCACTGCAGCCCACTCCGCTCAGTCACTGCATCCCACTCCCCTTAGTCACTGCATCCCACTCACCTCAATCACTACATCACAATCCCCTTAGTCACTTAATCCCACTCCACTCAGTCACTACATTCCAGTACTCTCAGGCACTACATCCCACTCCCCTCAGCCACAGCAACCCACTCCCCTCAGTCACTACATCCCACTCCCCTCAGTCACTGCATCCCACTCCCCTCAGTCACTGCATCGCGCTCCCGCCAGTCACTATATCCACTCCCCTGAGACACTACATCCCAATCCCCTCAGTCACTGCATCCCACTCTCCTCAGTCACTATATCCCTCTCCCCTGATTCACCATATCACACTCCCCTCAGTCACTGCATCCCACTCCCTTCAGTAACTCCATGCAACTCACCTCGGTCACTGACTCCCACTCACGACAGTCACAGCATCTCAAGCACCTCAGTCACTACATCCCACTCCCCTCAGTTACTGCATCCCGCTCCCCTCAGCCACTGCATCCCACTTCCCTCAGTCAAAGCATCGCACTCACTTCAGTCACTGCATCGCACTCCCTTCAGTCACTGCATCCCACTCCCCTCAGCCACTACATCCCACTCCCATCAGTTAATGCATCCCACTCCCCTCAGTCATTGCATCCACCTTCTCTCAATAACTGCATCCCACACCCCTCAGTCACTGCATCCCACTCACCTCAGTCGCTGCAGCCCACTCCCCTCAGGCACTGCATCCACATCTCCTCAGTCACTACAGCCCACTCCCGTCAGTCACTGCATCCCACTCCCCTCAGTCACTGCATCCCACTCCCCTCAATCACTACAAATCCACTCCACTTCGTCATTGCATCCCACTCCCCTGTGTCACTGCAGCCCACTCCCCTCAGTCACTGCATCCCATTCCACTCAGTCACTGCATCCCACTCCCCTAACTCACAGCATCCCACTTCCCTCAGTCACGATATCCAACATCCTCTGCCACTGCATCCCACTTCCCTCAGTCACTGCATCGCACTCCCTTCAGTCACTGCATCCCACACCGCTCAGTCACTACATCGCACTCCCATCAGTTAATGCATCCCACTCCCCTCAGTCACTGCATCCCACACCGTTCAATCACTACATGCCAGTCCCCTCAGTCACTGCATCCCACTTTGCTCAGTCACTAGATCCCACTCCACTCATTCTCTGCATCCAACTCCCTTCAGTCACTATATTCCACTCCCCTCAGTCACTGCATCCCACACACTTCAGTTACTGCATCCCACTCCCGTCAGTCACTATATTCCACTCCCCTCAGTCACTGCATCACATTCCCACAGTCACTGCAGCACAGTCACCTCAGTCAGTGGATCCCAATCATCTCAGTAATTTCATTCCACACACCACAGTTACTGCATTCCTCTCCCCTCAATCGCAGCATCCCACTCCCCTCAGTCACTGCATCATACATCCCTCAGTCACTGCATCCCACTCCCCTCAGTCATTGCGTCCCATTTCCCTCAGTTACTGCATCCCACTCCCCTTGGTCACTAAATCCCAGACCCGTCAGACACTGCATCTCACTCCCCTCAGTCACAGCATTCCACTCCCCTCAGTCACTGCATCCCACTCCCCTCAGGCACTGCATGCAAATCCCCTCAGTCACGACAGCCCACTCCCCTCAGTCACTGCAACCCACTCCCCTATATCACTGCATCCCACTCACCTCAGTCAATACAAATCCACTCCACTTCGTCATTGCATCGCACTCCCATTTGTCACTGCAGCCCACTCCCCTCAGTCACTGCATCCCGCTCCCCTCAGTCACTGCAGCCCACTCCCCTCAGTCACTGCATCCCACTATCCTCAGTCACTGCATCCCACTCCTCTAACTCACAGCATCCCACTTCCTTCAGTCACGAGATCCAACTCCCCTCTGCCACTGCATCCCACTTCCCTCAGTCACTGCATCGCATTCCCATGAGTTAATGCATCCCCTTCCCCTCAGTCACTGCATCGCACTTCACTCAATCATTGCATCACACACCCTTCAGTCACTACATCCCGGTACCCTCGGTCACTGCTTCACTCTTCTCTCAGTCACTTGATCCCATTCGCCTCACTCACTGCATCCCACTCCCCTCAGTCACTATATTCCTCTCCCCTCAGTCACTGCATCACACTTCCCTCAGTCAGTGCATCCCACTCCCTCCAGTCACTGCCTCCCACTCCCCTCAGTCACTGCATCCCTCTCACTTCAGTCACTGCATCCCACTGCCCTCACTCTCTGCGTCCCTCTCCACTCAATCACCACATCCCATTCACCTCAGTCACTGCATCCTACTCCCCTCAATCACTACATCCCACTTCACTTAGTTACAGCATCCCACTTCCCTCAGTCACTGCATCCCGCTCACGTAAGTCACAGCATCGTCCTTTCCTCAGTGACTACATCCCACTTCCCTCAGTCACTACAATCCAATCCCCTCAGTCACTGCATCCCACTTCCCTGTGTCACTGCAGCACACTACACTCAGTCACTGCATCCCACTCCCCTCAGTCACTGCATCCCACTTCCCTCAGTCACTGCCTCCCACTCCCTTCAGTCACTACATCCCAATCCGCTCAGTCACTGCATCCCACTGCGCTCTGTCTCTGCATCCCACTCTCCTCAGACACTGCAACCCACTCCCCTGAGTCACTACATCCCACTCCCCTCAGTCACTGCATCCCACTCCCTTCAGTCACTGCATCCCACTCCCCTCAGTCACTGCATCCCACTCCCTTCAGTCACTGCATCCCACTCCCCTCAGTCACTGCATCCCACTCCCCTCAGTCACTGCATCCCACTCCCTTCAGTCACTGCATCCACTCCACTTTGTCACAGCAGCACACTCCCCTCAGTCACTTCATCCGACTCCCATCAGTCACTGCATCCCACTTCCTTTTGCCACTGCAGCCCACTCCGCTCAGTCACTGCATCCCACTCCCCTTAGTCACTGCATCCCACTCACCTCAATCACTACATCACAATCCCCTTAGTCACTTAATTCCCCTCCCCTCAGTCACTACATTCCAGTACTCTCAGTCACTACATCCCACTCCCCTCAGCCACAGCAACCCACTCCCCTCAGTCACTACATCCCACTCCCCTCAGTCACTGCATCGCAATCCCCGCAGTCACAGCATCCCACTCCCCTCAGTCACTGCATCCCACTGACCTAAGGCACTAAATCCCACTCCCCTCAGTCACTGCATCCCACTCCCCTCAGTCACTGCATCCCACTCCCCACAGTCAACGCATCCCACTCCCCTCAGTCAATGCATCCCACTCCCTCAGTCACTAGATCCCTCTCAGCTCAGTCACTGCATCACACTCCCCTCAGTCACTGCATCCCAAGCCCCTCAATCACTGCATTCCACTCCCCTCCGTCACTGCATCCCCCTCCGCTCAGTCACTGAATCCCTTACCCCTCAGTGACTGCAGCCGACACCCCTCAGTCACTGCATCCACTCCCCTCAGTCACGGCATCCCACTCCCCTCAGTCACTGCATCCCACTCCCCTCAGTCACCGCATCCAACTCCCTTCATTCACTGCATCCCACTCCCCTCAGTCACTACATCCCTCTCACCTGAATCACTGCATCTCACTCCGCTCAATCACTACAACCCACTCCCCTCAGTCACTGAAACCCACTCTCTTCAGTCACTGCATTCCAAGCAGCTCAGTAACGGCATCCCACTTCTCTTATTCACTGCATCACACTCCGCTCACCCACTGTATCCCACACCCCTCAGTCACTGCATCGCACTCCCTTCAGTGATTTCATCCCACTACCTTAAGTCACTGCATCCCACTACCCTCAGTCACTGCATCGCGCTCCCGTCAGTCACTACATCGACTCCCCTAAATCACTACATCCCAATCCCCTCAGTCACTGCATCCCACTCTCCTCAGTCACTATATCCCTCTCCCCTGATTCACTATATCACACTCCCCTCAGTCACTGCATCCCACTCCCTTCAGTAACTCCATGCAACTCACCTCGGTCACTGAATCCCACTCACCACAGTCACAGCATCTCAAGCACCTCAGTCACTGCATCCCACTTCCCTCAGTCACTGCATCCCACTTCATTCAAACACTGCATCCCTCACCCTTCAGTCACGACATCCCACTCCCCTCAGCCATTACATCCCACTCCCATCAGTTAATGCATCCCACTCCCCTCAGTCATTGCATCCACCTTCTCTCAATTACTGCACCCCACAGCCTTCAGTCACTGCATCCCACTTATCTCAGTCACTAGATCCCACTATCCTCAGTCTCTGCATCCCACTCCCGTCAGTTACTATATTCCACTCCCCTCAGTCACTGCATCCCACACACTTCAGTCACTGCATCCCACTCACCTCATTCATTGCATCCCACTCACCTCAGTCGCTGCATCCCACTCACCTCAATCACTTCATCCCAATAATCTCAGTAAATTCATTCCACACCCCACAGTCACTGCATTCCTCTCCCCTCAATCGCAGCATCCCACTCCCCGGTGTCACTGCAGCCCACTCCCCTCAGGCACTGCATCCACATCCCCTCAGTCACTACAGCCCACTCCCGTCAGTCACTGCATCCCACTCCCCTCAGTCACTGCATCCCACTCCCCTCAATCACTACAAATCCACTCCACTTCGTCATTGCAGCCCACTCCCCTGTGTCACTACAGCCCACTCCCCTCAGTCACTGCATCCCTCTCCCCTCAGTCACTGCAGCCCACTCCCCTCAGGCACTGCATCCCATTCCCCTCAGTCACTGCATCCCACTCCCCTAACTCACAGCATCCCACTTCCCTCAGTCACGATATACAACATCCTCTGTCACTGCATCCCACTTCCCTCAGTCACTGCATCCCACTCCGCTCAGTCACTGCATCCCACTCCCATCAGTAAATGCATCCCACTCCGCACAGTCACTGCATCCCACACCCTTCAATCACTACATGCCAGTCCACTCAGTCACTGCATCCCACTTCTCTCATTCACTAGATCCCACTCCCCTCAGTCTCTGCATCCCACTCCCCTCAGCCACTGCATCCCACTTCCCTCAGTCACTGCATCGCAATTCCTTCTGTCACTGCATCCCACTCCCCTCAGTCACTACATCCCACTCCCATCAGTTAATGCAGCCCACTCCCCTCAGTCACTGCATCCCACTTCACTCAATCACTGCATCCCACTCCCCTCAGTCACTGCATCCCACTTCACTCAATCACTGCATCCCACACCCCTCAGTCACTGCATCCCACTTCTCTCAGTCACTAGATCCCACTCCCCTCAGTCTCTGCATCCCACTCCCCTCAGTCACAATATTCCACTTCCCTCAGTCACTGCATCCCACACACTTCAGTTACTGCATCCCACTTCCCTCAGTCACTGCATCCCACTCACCTCAGTCACTGCATCCCACTCCCCTCAGTCACTGCATCCCACTCTGCTCAGTCACTGCATTCCTGACCCTTCAGTCAACAGATCCCACTCGCCTGAGTCACTTACTCCCATAAACCTCAGTCACTGCATCACATTCCCACAGTCACTGCAGCCCACTCACCTCAGTCACTTCATCACAATCATCTCAGTAATTTCATTCCACACCCCACAGTCACTGCATTCCTCTCCCCTCAATCGCAGCATCCCACTCCCCTCAGTCACTGCATCATACATTTTTCAGTCACTAAATCACACACCTCTCAGTCACTGCATCCCGCTGCCCTCAGTCACTGCATCCCACTCCCCTCAGTCACTGCGTCCCATTCCCCTCAGTCACTGCATCCCAGTCCCCTTGGTCACTAAATCCCAGACCCCTCAGACACTGCATCTCACTCCCCTCAGTCACATCATCCCACTCCCCTCAGTCACTGCATCCCACTCCCCTCAGGCACTGCATCCAACTCCCCTCAGTCACTACAGCCCACTCCCCTCAGTCACTGCATCCCACTCCCCTCAGTCACTGCATCCCACTTCCCTCAGTCACTGCATCGCACTCCCATCAGTTAATGCATCCCCATCCCCTCAGTCACTGCATCGCACTTCACTCAATCACTGCATCCCACACCCTTCAGTCACTATATTCCTCTCCCCTCAGTCACTGCATCACACTTCCCTCAGTCAGTGCATCCCATTCCCTTCAGTCACTGCATCCCTCTCACTTCAGTCACTGCAGCCCACTCCGCTGTGTCACCGCTGTCCACTCACCTCAGTCACTGCATCCCACTCCCCTCAGTCACTGCATCCCACTCCACTCAATGACTACATCCATCTCTCCTAGGTCACAGCATCCCACTTCCCTCAGTATCTACAACGCACTACCCTCAGTCAATACATCCTACTCCCCACAGTCACTGCATCCCACTCCCCTCGGTCACTAAATCCCAGACCCCTCAGTCACTGCATCTCACTCCCCGAAGTCAGTGCATCCCACTCCCCTCAGTCTCTGCAGCCTACTCCCCTCAGTCACTGCATCCCACTCCCCTCAGTCACTGCATCCCACTCCACTGAGTCCCAGCATCACGCTCTCCTCAGTCACTATATCCCACCTGCCTCAGACACTATATCACACTCCCCTCAGTCACTGCATCCCACTCCCTTCAGTAACTGCATGCAACTCACCTCGGTCACTGAATCCCAATCCCCTCAGTCACAGCATCTCAAGCACCTCAGTCACTGCATCCAACATCCCTCAGTCACTGCATCCCACTCCCCTCAGCCACTGCATCCCACTTCCCTGAGTCAATGCAACGCACTCCCTTCAGTCACTGCATCCCACTCCCATCAGTTAATGCATCCCACTCCCCTCAGTCACTGCATCACACTTCACTCAATCACTGCATCCCACGCACTTCAGTCACTACATAACACTCCCCTCAGTCACTGCATCCCACTCCCCTCAGTCACTGCATCCCACTCCCCTCAGTCACTATATTCCACTTCCCTCAGTTACTGCATCCCACACACTTCAGTTACTGCATTCCTCTTCCCTCCGTCACTGCATCCCACTTCTCTCAGTCACTAGATCCCACTCCCCTCAGTCTCTGCCTCCCACTCCCCTCAGTCACTGTTTTCCACTCCCCTTAGTCACTGCATCCCACTCCCCTCAGTCACTGCATCCCACTCCCCTCAGTCACTGCATCCCACTTCCCTCAGTCACTGCATCGCACTCCCATCAGTTAATGCATCCCCATCCCCTCAGTCACTGCATCGCACTTCACTCAATCACTGCATCCCACACCCTTCAGTCACTATATTCCTCTCCCCTCAGTCACTGCATCACACTTCCCTCAGTCAGTGCATCCCATTCCCTTCAGTCACTGCATCCCTCTCACTTCAGTCACTGCAGCCCACTCCGCTGTGTCACCGCTGTCCACTCACCTCAGTCACTGCATCCCACTCCCCTCAGTCACTGCATCCCACTCCACTCAATGACTACATCCATCTCTCCTAGGTCACAGCATCCCACTTCCCTCAGTATCTACAACGCACTACCCTCAGTCAATACATCCTACTCCCCACAGTCACTGCATCCCACTCCCCTCGGTCACTAAATCCCAGACCCCTCAGTCACTGCATCTCACTCCCCGAAGTCAGTGCATCCCACTCCCCTCAGTCTCTGCAGCCTACTCCCCTCAGTCACTGCATCCCACTCCCCTCAGTCACTGCATCCCACTCCACTGAGTCACAGCATCACACTCTCCTCAGTCACTATATCCCACCTGCCTCAGACACTATATCACACTCCCCTCAGTCACTGCATCCCACTCCCTTCAGTAACTGCATGCAACTCACCTCGGTCACTGAATCCCAATCCCCTCAGTCACAGCATCTCAAGCACCTCAGTCACTGCATCCAACATCCCTCAGTCACTGCATCCCACTCCCCTCAGCCACTGCAGCCCACTTCCCTGAGTCAATGCAACGCACTCCCTTCAGTCACTGCATCCCACTCCCATCAGTTAATGCATCCCACTCCCCTCAGTCACTGCATCACACTTCACTCAATCACTGCATCCCACGCACTTCAGTCACTACATAACACTCCCCTCAGTCACTGCATCCCACTCCCCTCAGTCACTGCATCCCACTCCCCTCAGTCACTATATTCCACTTCCCTCAGTTACTGCATCCCACACACTTCAGTTACTGCATTCCTCTTCCCTCCGTCACTACATAACACTCCCCTCAGTCACTGCATCCCACTCCCCTCAGTCACTGCATCCCACTCCCCTCAGTCACTGCATCCCACTTCCCTCAGTCACTGCATCCCACTCCCTTCAGTCACTGCATCGCACTCCCCTCAATCACTGCATTCCAGTCCCTTCAGTCAAGAGATCCCACTCTCCTCAGTCACTTAATCCCACTCCCCTCAGGCACTTAATCCCACTCACCTCAACCACTTCATCCCAATCATCTCAGTAATTTCATTCCACACCCCAAAGTCACTGCACTCCACTCCCCTCAGTCACAGCAACCCACTCCCCTCAGTCACTGCATCCCACATCCTTCAGTCACCTAACTGCACTCCCTGAAGTCACTGCATCCCACTCCCCTTAGTCATTGCATCCCACACCCCTCAATCAACGCATCCCAATCCTCTTAGTCACTACTATCCAATCCCCTCAGTCATTGCATCTCACTCCTCTCTGTCACTGCATCCCACTCCCCTCAGTCACTGCATCCCACTCCCCTCAGTCACTTCATCCTACTTCCCTCAGTCACTACATCCCACTCCCCTCAATCACTACATCCCACTCTCCTAATTCACAGCATCTCACTTCCCTCAGTGACTACCACCCACTTCCCTGAGTCACTACATCCCAATCCCCTCAGTCACTGCATTCCACAGCCCTCAGTCACTACATACCACTCCCCTCAGTCACAGCATCCCACTGCCCTCACTCACTGCATCCCACTCTCCTCAGTCACTGCATCCCACTCCGCTCAGTCACTACATACATCTACCCTCAGTCACTGCATCCCACACCCCTCAGTCACTGCATCCCACACTCCTCAGTCACTGCATGCCACTCCCCTCAGTCACCACATCCCACTCCCCTCAGTCACCACATCCCACTCACCTCAGTCACTACATCCCACTCCCCTAAGTGACTGCATCGCACTCCCATCAGTCAATGCATCCCACTCTCCCTCAGTCATTGCATCCCACACTCTTCAGTCACTACATCCCACTCCCCTCAGTCACTGCACCCCAGGCTTCTCAGTCACTGCATCCCACTCCCCTCCGCCACAGTATCCCACTCCCCTCAGTCACTGTATCGCACTCCCTTCAGTCATTGCATCCCACTAATTTCAGTCGCTGCATCCCATTCCCCTCAGTCACTACATCGCGCTCCCATCAGTCAATGCATCCCACTCTCCCTCAGTCATTGCA